>OU898279.1:51495560-51768060 GCA_918026665.1 Diabrotica balteata | reverse complement strand
TTAAAAAACGACAAACCCAAATCTTATATTCACGTAATATTTGTATTTTGAAAACTTACTTGTAATGGTTATCTAATCAAAATAATATGGTCATAAATTATATTCTAAAAGATAGTATTATCAAAAGAATAATTACGTAAATATGTCAAAAAGTGTCAAGGTTAATAAAAACAACTAGAAAAATGTGCCCAATTGTTCTTACCGAATCTATTCATGCAATATTTTTCATCCTTATCTTATTATCTAGGAAGACTTAGGAAATACGTAAATTAAATTAAAAACACTGGAATACTGTAAAAAGTGTCTTAATTAAAAAGATTTCTAACTAGATGACAAAAACAAAGTAATTATAATGTTTATTTGAAGATTGAGTTACTATTACAAATAATGTATTAATTTTGGATGGGAAATGATTCCAAAAATGTAGGGTTTGTATGTTCTTATGGATTTTAAATATTTTTGACTATATCTGCTTGCATAAAATATATTTTCCCTAAAAATATTTTTACTGCATGTATATTGAAATAAGTTGTATGTTAGTTTTGTTTGACTTATTTGTTTGTAAAAGTCAATAACTTCCATGCTTCTCCTAATCTTGACCCCATATACCAGTCAACTTCTTCATAATTGGTATCATAAGTTAACGAATTTTTATAAACTCTAGTCAGATCAAATCAAATTTTTTATTAATTGTTTTTTTTTTTCAACGAAGCCTTCTGATTCACGATGTCCTAACACTAGATTTCCGGCCTCATCGCTGAACAATTATGTACCAAAGTAAAAGTTTTTTTTAATTAATATTTAATTAATACATATATTTCTAGGTTGTTGAATTTAACTACTTTTTAGAAAGTTTACATTTTAATTGCTTTTTTGCTTTGTTACAATTCTCTACTAAATTGCTCTGCTCAGCTAAAAGGTCATAACTGACAAAATCGCAGTTTTGGTCCTAACGGTACTGGGTGGTACCGAAAAGCATTCTGTATCTTTCTTTCAAAGTTGAGATGTCCTATCTGTCATTAAATAACTGTTCTATAATTATGCTTGGTATCCTAAGTTCAAACTAAAACCTGATTACTAAGCATTACGTCCTTTTTTTACATATTTAAAGAGAAGAAGGAAAATCTGCATACAGACACCTGTGACTTACACAGATCGTGTTGGGTTCCTTATATCCTAGCGAAGCTGTGCCAGGTCGAGATGCCCAAGGAATATATACCTTTGACACTTCGTCCCGTAACCACTCCGAGATGGTCGGCGTCCAACTAAAAACCTCTCCTCTGTCACACCAGACATTAGGATGGAATGGCCGGTTAAGGCAAACATCTCTCCTGATGCCCTGCTATCACCTGATTCCCATTATTTCTCTAACACATTCATCGAGAAAACCTCACCCACACGAACAACCAAAGACTTTCAACCCCCTGACCCCCTGTCTTAGCGAGGCTGTCATCTCTCTCGCGTCGTCTGTCTCTCATTTACTATTATTTCTGCCTGCGACAGTCCGAACCCAACCAAGGTGCTACTTGCTTGTTTTAGAATTCTGTTACAGGTTTCCTCTTCTCTCGATCTTTTGAAGAGAGCAGCTCCCTGATAAATTTGTGGACTTGTCCACCACCCCTCATCCCTCATCATTTTCTCCACCATTTTTCTCACGAAATTTTTACTCGATTTGGGCTATCCAGCAAGCAAATTTGACGAAATGCCCCTGATGATGCTGTAGATAGCGAAAGTACTTGGGCAAGATTTTATTAAACTTGTGCTCGATATTTGCTTTTATTTTCAAAGTTTATTTATTTGAGAATTCAACCTCATATCAATTAAATCACAATGGACCTCTTTGCTTATTGCTAAACTAGCTTTGTACAAATTTCTTTAAGTTGCTAAAATAAATACGAAGCAGAAAAGAGTAATACTAAGAGCCAGTTTCACAATAAGTGGTTAACCCTAGGCGTTAAGTAAGCTTTTCCCCTAGTTTAACTGACAGATGACGTTTCACATTCACAGATTTGGTTATGGTCACTTAACCTCAGGTTTTGTTTTATTTTTCGTATGCTGTTAGGAAATTATGGGCAATAATCAGATTTTTATGGAATATTGTCAGTAAATATTATGGACATTGACGAGTATAGATAAGTTATGACACATTTGTTACGTTAGATCGAAAACAATATATTATTTATATAATATAGCATTTTTTTATATAGAAGAAGAAGAATCTACATTATCCAGTTGTTCTAAATGATTTGTTCCGTGTCTAATAATTCTTGGTCTGCCAGCTTCCCTATTACTGCTAAAAGCGTTTGCATTATATAAATCTATATGTCATTACTTAATAATTTACGTGTCTGTCTACACTACCTTAATTTGTAATCTCACATTTTTCTTAACTCCTTAACATTTTATATTTTCACCGTGTAAAATTTAAACATTGTGAAAATTATATCGAGTAATATTTTAACAATTAAAGTCTATTCACCTGTAAATGAATTGTCGAATAGTATATTTTTCTAATTAAATTTTCTAAGTGTTGCGATGACGGCCTAGATTAAATTGTAATGTAAGCTAATAGTTCAAAGTCGGTTAGTATGATAGAAGCAATAACCTCTGTGCTGAGGTATGAATTATTTGTGAGATTATAAATTAGGAATTTGAGCTCATCTGCGCGCAGTCTATTATAGATAGTTACCTTAACATTATCATATAGTGTAATTTGTAGTAGCTGTCAATAAAATCAACATTTTTCTCCACAACTTCAACTTTTTGTTATATTTATCATCGTCGATCGACAAGAAGCGGCCAAAGGGGAATTATAAAACGATTCGGACTTTGTAACTATGTTCGAATCTTTCCATCTTTCCATTGTCATTTCTTTTTTCTACATTTTTGGATCATAACAATATATATATATATATATATATATATATATATATATATATATATTATACAAATGAAGAAAAAATACAATAACCCTATTGCTGTGAATATATCCGGTATTTAAACCGAAAAATTAATATGATATCTAATTTAACAAAAGTTTTCTTTATTCCTCCGAATCCTTTATAAAACTCAAACAATCTGACCAAATCTCTCTGCTTAATCAATATCATTAATTAAGAAAGAATAAGTTTTTGAGACTGATCTGAATTGCAAAATCCAAATTATTCAGAATCTTATTTAAAAGTTAACTATTACACTTTGCTGAATTTTTCGTTTATGAAATTATGCCGAATTGCTTGTTCAATTTTTATTATTTAATTTAGAATACTTTGAGGGCAAACCGAGTTAGTATCACTATTTTAGTTTTTTATGAGACTGCTAATTACTGGAAGTTAAAACATGAAAAAAGTCTATTTAGGGCAAAAATGTACTGTAGCATGAAAAGAGGGAAAAATACAATTTGGAAGAATCAATATGGTTCAGTATTACTAGAGATGCTGCTATTGAAATATTTTGGGAAACCTCTGAAAAGAAATTCGAAAGATAATTAAGAGATCTAGTGGTGGTCAAACGAGGTTCAAGAAAAAGTCAATTAAGCTTTTTGTTTCTTTTTCATATATCTTATAAGGTAATATATCTTAAACTTTTTTCTATGTTTATATTTTCTAGATCTTCCAGATCTCATAATTTATTAAATAATTTCTCAGGTTGGTATAAATTGTTTCTATCAATTCTGCCGATAAATTTTGTCGTAAAATTAACAGTAATTAATTAATCTAATGATCAATTTATTTTTAACAACATCCTATCTTTTTTAAGACCATATTCTACTAGGGAAACATTTATGTATGTAAATGCAGTAGCGTTCGTCACTGAAGTCTAGTTTTTCTTGGGATGAATTTCACAGTAACCGTTTTTATTGTTTCCAAGAGAATATAAATATATGATCCCTCCATAAATAATCTTTAAATCCCAATGTTATACATAGTGTGTTAGATTTCTCATGTCGTGCATTCGATTTCAAAGAATCCCTTCCATACATTATAAGGCAATACTATTTATGTCTGTGTGATACTTTCTGTTATAAATTATTGTAATATACTTTTAGATTATGGTATTTAAGATTTTGTCTGTCTTTTAATATAATTAATTACTTTCTCCAAAATTGTGTCTGAAGCTTTTATTAAAATATCAGCCATATTTTGTTGAACATTTTTCTTTCGGATAATTTGTAGTCCACTAAGAAACCATTTAATTGCATGTTTTCATCTTCATCCATATAAACTTTTAAAGCATCCCATATTTAATTATTTAAAGTTTGGTTACATTATCTTTTCTTGTTAACGTCGGTTTTAGTTTTCGAAAAATTATTACTTTTTTCATTTCTTCATGGTATAAAATATTTTATAAAATATAAAATAAGTTATTTTTATCTTATGTCTTGCTTGTTTTTATGTAATACTTTAAATTTGAGTATTGATCTCTACTTTACTACCACTCGCCTTTATCAAAAATTGTAATTCTGATCTCACTATTTAAGCAACATTATTTAACCAAAAAAAGGTATACGTATTAATAACTTGAAAACTCAACAGTTTTCGAGATAATCGCATTTTACAAATCAACTGCATAATTCTGATTTAACGCAATTACTCCAGGCAACGAAAAACAAAAAGATAAAAACATCAATACTTTTGAATTTTGTTATAAAATACCTTAAATAAAGATAATATTTACCGAAATAATAATAAATAAAATAAATATATCAACAGGATAATTAATAATAGGTTTGACAAAATAACAGAACAATATGATTTTATATAAAAAATTTTACGTTTTATATTAAATTAAAGTCATAATAAAAACATTTTATTTACAAACCAAATTAAAAATAGTTTCATTTATTGAAAGAATTGTCATCAAACTTAGGACAAATATGTGGTTTATACAAGATGGTACACTATTACATTACAGAGGAAGAGGAGTGAGAACAGTATATAAATAAAACTTTCTTGGACGTTGGATTGTTCGTTGTAGGCATATTCCTTGGTCGTAAGGTAAGATATTAATTTAGTTATTTAATTCATAAAAATTAAAAAAAAAAACTTAATATTAAACTTATAACACTTATAATAAATACTGCAGCAGTTTCTTTAAAACCAATGATGCTATTTAATATGAGACGATCTTTTATGGAATGTATTGACAAAATGAATTAAAAAAAATGGTGAGCCTATGGAACACTTACTTTGACAAAAAGTTTAATGTTAATTAGTTTAACTATTTCTTAATTTGATTTGTAAATAAAATGTTTTGATTATAACTTTAATGTAATACAAAACGTAAAATGTTCTATGTAAAATCCAATTATTCTGTTATTTTGTCAAATACTACTATTAATAATTATGCTGTGATATATATATATATATATATATATATATATATATATATATATATATATATATATATCATATATATCATATATATATATACATATATATATATATATATATATATATATATATATATATATATATATATATATATATATATATATATTATTTGTAGTCTCAGCAATTGGTCTGTGTGAAATAAAACTCTATTTGTTATTTCTCAATATTTCGTCACGACTTTGTGACTTCTTCAGGAGAAAACTGTAAATTTATTTTAATTATTATATGTAAACAAAATGAATATTTCAATACTTACAACTTAAGATTAAAAATTTTAAATTTTAATAACATATCCAATTAGATAAATGACATTTTTTTGATTTAATTTATTTGGGAGTTATGGTAACCGCAATATTTTATAGAGTGAATTCCCATTGTACAATTTTTAGCGAATAAGTTTTAATAAACAATTACATATTGTGACAGTATTATCTAATTGGATATGTTATTAAAATTTAAAATTTTTAATCTTAAGTTGTAAGTATTGAAATATTCATTTTGTTTACATATAATAATTAAAATAAATTTACAGTTTTCTCCTGAAGAAGTCACAAAGTCGTGACGAAATATTGAGAAATAACAAATAGAGTTTTATTTCACACAGACCAATTGCTGAGACTACAAATAATATTTAACACAGTACGGTCGAGAATAATTTGATAAATAAAAAACGATGGGCTTTTATGAGAATATTCGTAACACCTACGGAATCCACACTGTAAAGTTAATGAAGAAATGGTCAACATCAAACCAGCAGCTTGCAAAGTATACTAACAGAAGAATATTTCTATTACGATGCAGAAAAAGAAACATATCACCCAGACATATCCAAGACAGCAAAAACAACATTGAAAATCTTCTAACTACCAATACAAACCGATTTTTAAACAACAAAATTGAAAACTTTATATCAACATTAAATCGCAAAACTTTATCTTTGGAGATTAAGGTAACATGCAATAAAATTTCATATTTAAGTCGTACCATAACAAACATAAAAATTGAACTAAAAAATCTTATTCCCATTGCAATTTTCAGTGAATACTCTAATCGATTAAAATCCAGATTTGAATCAACTTTTAAACAAACTAAACAACGAAACATTAACAAATTTAATGCGCTAATAAACAATTTAGACACAAATGTACTTTTCCTAAACAATTCAAAATGGTTTAAAAATATTTCGACAGTTGACATTCCACAAGATATCTCAGATTTGTTATCACTCGGTCCAAAATTTGGTGTCTCATGTAATAAAAATGATATAAATATACAACATTTTTTAGCTGACATCGAAAACATCATCGAAGATATACCCAGCACATCTAAAGATTTACTAAGAGCCAAGGTAACCAATATAACAACGAATTTTATTCAAAGTCCTAATACCGTAAAATTCTCTCATCTAAAAACAACATTTTATAAAACAAATAAATTTCTCAAGGATCACCCTGACTTATACATTCTACCGGCAGACAAAGGAGGATGTACCGTAGCAATGGACAAATTAGACTATATTCAAAAAGCAGATACTCTTTTACAAGACAATACAACATACACCCAAATTAACAATGATCCAACTACCTCCATACAGACTACATATAATAAATTAATAAGAACTTTAAAGAACGAAAATAAGCTTACAGAACAACAAGCTAAAGAACTAATAATTTACAATTCTGACATACCCAAATTATATGGCCTACCAAAAATACATAAAGCAAATATACCATTACGTCCAATTGTAAGTACTATAAACTCCACAACTTATAACCTATCCAAATTCTTGGGAAATATACTTACACAGACATTTGAAAATGGGCCAAGTTTCAATACAAAAGATACATTTTCTTTTGTCAATGCTGTAAATGGGATTCAGCTACCAGATAACTATGTTTTGATCTCTTTAGATGTAGTGTCATTGTTTACTAACATTCCAATAAAGTTAATCATTGAAATCATACAAGAAAAATGGTCTAAAATAGAACAATTCACATCGTTATCAAGGAAAGACTTCCTGTCATTAATAACATTCCTCTTTGATAATACATATTTTTGTTTTTGTGATAAATTCTATAAACAAATATTTGGAACACCAATGGGCAGTCCTATTAGCCCTATTTTAGCAACAATTATCCTAGACCATTTATTAGACCTTGGAATCTCAAAATTGCCGTTTTCAATAGCATTTATTTATAAATTTGTTGATGACATAATATGCAGCGTACCATTCAACCATATTCAGACAATACAAACGATCTTTAATTCACTTGATCAAAACATTCAATTCACTGTCGAGTATGAAAATGAAAATAGTATACCTTTTTTAGATACCAAAGTTATAAGAACTAATGATAACAGAATAATATTAGATTGGTATCAAAAAGATACTGCATCCGGCAGATTTATAAATTATTATTCTAATCATCCTAGAAATCAAAAATTCAACACAATTATATCTATGAAAAATCGTGTAACGGCAATCTGTGATCGGAGTTTCCTAGATGTCAATTTAAAGAAACTTTTTGAAATGTTTTTAAACAATGGCTACCCAAAACATATATTAAAAAAACTTATTTATAACACTCACTTTCACAATAGAGCTTTAATAAATAATCCACAACCAGTTTTATACAAAAAAATACCTTACATAAAAAATTTAACAGACCAAATTGTCCCACTTTTCAAAACATTTCCGAACATTAAATTAATTAAATACAATCCACTTCTAAATTCAAGGTTGTTCTCAAAAATAAAAGTTAAAACTCCAAATTCACTAATGAGTAATATAATTTATAGAATAAATTGCAGTCAATGTCAAAGTTGTTATATTGGACAAAGTCAACAGTGGCTTAAACAACGTGTCACTCAACACAAAAGTGACTGTAACTTACGAAAAAAACTCTTGTGCCTTAGTAGACCACCACTTAAAGAGAGGACATAACTTTGACTTTAATAATGTAAAAATATTAGAACAAATTGATAATTATAAAAATCGACTTTTCCTTGAAATGGTACACATTAATAAAACTCCAGAATCTATCAATTATAAGACAGACACCAACCATTTAAGTAATATCTACTGTAATATACTAAACAATATATAATATGATAGATCTTCATATCAGTATCTAACAACATCAGACCAATAACTGACTACGGACCATCAATTACATTTTATAGATCAATTTACCATGTTCCTGATTCTTTCTCAATATTCTACTTTTGCACCTTATTATATGGATAATACTGTCACAATATGTAATTGTTTATTAAAACTTATTCGCTAAAAATTGTACAATGGGAATTCACTCTATAAAATATTGCGGTTACCATAACTCCCAAATAAATTAAATCAAAAAAATGTCATTTATCTAATTGGATATGTTATTAAAATTTAAAATTTTTAATCTTAAGTTGTAAGTATTGAAATATTCATTTTGTTTACATATAATAATTAAAATAAATTTACAGTTTTCTCCTGAAGAAGTCACAAAGTCGTGACGAAATATTGAGAAATAACAAATAGAGTTTTATTTCACACAGACCAATTGCTGAGACTACAAATAATATTTAACACAGTACGGTCGAGAATAATTTGATATATATATATATATATATATATATATATATATATATATATATATATATATATATATATATATATATTATATAGTATTTTATAACAAGATTCAGAAGTATTGATGTTTTTTTTTATTTTCTTTCGTTGCCTGGAGTAATTGCGTTAAATCAGAATTATGTAGTTGATTTGTAACATGCGATTATCTCGAAAACTATTAAGTTATGAAGATATTAACTAATATAATTTTTTTTTTGTTAAAATAATGTATCTTTAATATTTTATATAAAAGATACCGCTAACTTGAAGAGCAAAAAGTTAAGTGCAAATGTATGCCATACACGTGGCATATATGGCGCCCTCTATTAGCTACATTAAAGAATGCATTAAATTTTAATTTCTAATAGTTAATAGTTACCAGTTAAAAATTAATTTTTATACAGAAATGTTTATAAACAAGAAAAATATAGCGAAAAATAAAATTTTGAATTTCCACTTTAACACCCTGTATCATTTTTAATATCAACATTTTATTAAGGCTATTTGGCTTAAATCGTAATATTTGGAAGGGTATAGTCTATGGTTTTTTTTATACAATTACCTAAGAACCACCCTGTATAAACAACGACTGAATTGTGTTTTGTAGACAAACATATTTTATTGAAATATCTACAATATTAATAGTAAATTATTATGATAGTTATTATTCCCGAGGAATATTTACGAACCAAGCCGCGTCAGCGGCCAGGGAATATTATTCTGTGAGAATATTGTACACAATTGTAAACAATATAATGACTTTATCGACAATTAATTTATAAACTACTATTTTATTTGTCAATAAGGTTAAAATTAGTGATTCAAATAATAAATCAAATTGGTCGTGAATGATTTTTAATTTTGAAATATTTTAGAATAGAAATATTTTGATTGCTATTAATGAAGAACGTACTTTATTATTCATTTATATAATTCATTTACTATTAATCTCTTCAGAAATGGTATTTGCTGTAGTTTGTGATGAACAAGTCTGTTAGACAGCAGACTCAGTAGCCATATTGAAAATAAACAAATAACAAAATTAAATTGGAGTATAGGTAATATATATGTACAAACATTAAAAAATCAATCCTAGCGACGACAGCATCGACTGTTTAATATTTGCGAAAAATAAAATACAATTAATGACATAAAATCTTAATAACAATTTCGATGCGTTTATACACATAGAGGGTAGGGAACAGGTCTTAGGAATACAGATCGAATGGGCGAATCAACACTCGGGCCGGCGAGGAAGGGACGGTGACTAATTAGCACTTGGACATACGTGAGATAGGTATGTCTCAGATCAGTATTTCAAGACGAGGTACGGAACTGCCACTAGATTAATATGCTATCAGAAGCGGTTGCAATTGAGTCAATATCCTAGGACCAGTGGAGTTGTTGTAAGATCAATACTTCGACGAAACTCTTTTTCTTTAGCAGCGGCTGCTATTTTATGCGGTCGAAGGCCTTCCATCTATTCTAGGGCACATCAATGAAGGAGAAACTTGATGTGGATTTGCATGTGTACGACGCGCTGACAAATTGTCGAATTGTCAAATTTTTAATAAATCTTCAGCCTCTTTCTTTTTTTATCCAATTTTGTTGCTTCCTTTATCGGTGTACAAAGTGCAGATGATCTGTGATAACCATCTTCTTTCGATGTCGTCCGATATCTTCTTGTACTCTTCTTATGTCATCAGGTATGTTCTGTCATCAGGTATTTCTCACAAGTTTCTTATGTCTCTAAACCATGAGTATCGTTTTCGACCTGGTTTCCTCAAACATTTAGTTTTTCCAGTAAAATATGGCTTAAACATAAGACCTTTTAATGTCTATCGATATTTATAAGCTCTCTACTTAGCTTTTATTAAGACCTCTTCGTTTAAATATGGTCGCCTTATATCAGGCAGTCTTCTGAGATACCGCATTTCGTGTGTTTCAATGCGGTGTAGCGATTTTACTTTTTAATTGACCAGATCTTGCTGCCGTTCATTGTTATTGGCCATATGTGGCATTTTAGGACTCGAATACGAAGATCACACGCTGATAAAAATTGTTATTGAATGTAGTAAAAGTATTAGCTATTCGTATTAATCGTGTCTTTACTTCTTCTTCTTCTCAAGGGCTGTACAGATAAATAGAGATTAAACTTTATAACAGGGATATCTATTAAAAGCGGTGTTATATTCTTTCGAATATACAAAAAAATTGTTAAAATAAATAAACAATTTTAGTAAATCGATGATTGTAAAAAAATCTGTACGTACTGTACGAAGTATTTTCTATTTTTTTATTTTTTTTTACTTATATACTTTACCTTAATTTGACCAATTTGACCACTATTAACGTTTAAGCATTATCGGATACGCTTTTTTTCTCTTAAAACACATCTAAAGCTCAGATTTTTACATACTTGTTTTTCTTTTCTTATGTTTTATTTTTATATTGCTACAGTTATCATTTTTAAGTCTTTACATACCTTGTTCTATTTTCTTTCTCAGTTCGTATATTATAAAAATCTACTATAGTACAACCTACTTTATTATAAATTTCTTACGTACCTGTAAATTAGTAGCGTTTTCATAAAAAATATAGATAAAAATAATCTCTATAATAGATTCAGTTGGAATATATTAGTGCTTTTTCATTATATCTGCATTTTCGTAATGTATAACGCTTTAATTAAAAAGTCATTTTTACAATCTGTATAAAATATTTCAGACCAAATATTTTCAACGTCGATCGTATCGCCCGATGCGATTTTCTTCTTTTTTCTCTATTCTATATAACGAGGAGTGACTCGAATGGCCGGAGCTCCGGGCAGGTAAGTTGACTGCGACGAAGATCGTCGTCCCGGCCGGCAATGGAGGGCACAATTTACGTCGGATAATCGCCATAATGGAGTGGGTGGTCAAGCTGCAGCTTTCATAGCTGATGAGATTGTGATTGCTCCCGTTTATCAGTTAGTCCGGATCTCGTTAGCTAATCCATAGCGCACTGCAGGATGCACCAGAACTCTTTATGATGGCCTGCCTGCTGGCTTTTGACTCAAAGGCGACTCGTCGACTTCTCCGTTTCGGTTTTTAACTTAATAAATAATCACTTTACGATATGTGAGATCAAACGGGCGTAAGGCTTTCTTCGGTTGGGCGGGAAATGGCCAAAACTTATTTTTATCAAAACTAAATATATTTAGATGAAAAATGTTTAAACAGACAGTCAAATGAAAAATGGTAAATAAATGATGAAATGCATGTTGTAAAAAAATCTTTACGCTCTTCTTACTAAAATTTAACTAGCTTTGGCTGCTTACAATTAAAGAAGTATTTACTAGGAGCAATTACGATTGACCAGAAGGAACTATAAAATTAAACTTAGTGACAGAGGTCCAACAGAGTTTTACAAGGACGTGATATCTAAATAGTCTGCAATGTCACCCTCTATTTATCAACAATTATAATTCTTCCTGAATAGTTTAAACAAACATTACTTTTTTAAAGACTACTACTACGTTACTCGTTTAAAAAAAGTTAACCTACTTCTTCTTTGTCAACCATTTTCCATCCACTCCTGAATGTAGGTCTCTCCCAATTGCTTCCATCTTTCTCTATCTTGCGCCAATCTAATCCACTGTTTGCCTGCCACCGCTCTTATGTCATCTACCCATCTTTTTTGAGGTCTTCCCATGCTTCTTGTTGTCGTCCTTGGTCTCCATTCTAGAATTCTCCGTGTCCACCTGTTGTCATTATATCGGGCTACGTGACGTGCCCAGCGCCATTTCATTTTTGTAATTTCTTCCACAATATCCCTAATCTTCGTTCTACGTCGTATCTCGGTGTTTCTAATCTTGTCTCTTAGTGATATTCCAAGCATGATTCGTTCCATTGCTCTTTGCGTTGTTTCTAATTTTTTGGCAGATTTTTTGGTAAGTGCTACTGTCTCCAAGCCGTAGGTACAAACAGGTAGTATGCATGTGTTATACACTTTCTTCTTTAAGTTTATAGGAATGGAGGTGTTTTTCAAGATATGTGCTAGTTTGCCGAAAGCGCCCCAAGCCAGTTGTGTTCTTCTTTTAATTTCAGCATCTTGATTTGGTTTTCCTAGTTTGATAACATGACCTAGATATACATAATGTTCCACATTTTTTTTTAACCTACTTAGTTTAAGTTAAAAGTTAAAAGTCAATTTAAGAAATGATTACTAAATCTACTAGAAGTTTGTAGATGCAAAATTGTAGATTGGCCGTGAACTCACCACGCTGGCCAGACGGGTTGGTAAGTGTGTTTCAGCCGCCTACTCTGGGAACAGACGCTGTTTACAGCCGCCCACTCTGGGTGAGACGCTGCAGTTGTCGCAGTATCACAGCCGCTTAACTCATAATGTGAGTAACGCTTGTGAGTATCTGGAATTAAGCCTACAGAATTTTTACTTCACATAGCCTTAATCCAGTAATGACATTACTGCTGCCTAATGTCATATCCTCAGTTGATCCGCGGGTACTTATTTGGCAATGCCTTATTCGTACCTGTCCTGCATATCTGCAGGAACTTTCCCTATCAGCCATATGGGACGTGCAAGCAGCAAGCAGCAAAACTAAAATGGAAATGGGCTGGACACAATGAACGTCTCCAAGACGGACGATGGAACAATGCCATCGGAAAGTGGCGTCCATACAATGCAAAGAGATCACGAGGCAGACCACAGATGAGGTGGAAAGATGACATCAGGAAACAAGGAGGTCCCACATGGCAGAGAACAGCTCAAGATAGGGAAAGATGGAGAGAACTGGGGGAGACCTATATCCAACAATGGAAGGATAGAGAATAGTTTAAAAAAAATATCAATAAATTCATCTTTTAAAGGCGAATCGAACCGTAATGATATCTTGAACCAAAACTCACATTTTAATATCAAAAAACCATATTGAAAATCAAGTTCTGAAACATAAGTCACATTAAGCAACACATGATTTTCAGCAAAATTAACATTCTCCAATTCGACCAATCAGACTGCAAAGGACGCATCACGTGATTGTCATCACTCTGGTGATGTTTTGTCAACGGTTTTTTTAAGCTCACCTTACTTGGGGTATTTACATATATGTTTATTAAGGTTGATTAACGCTTTTATGATTGTCGTTTAAATAATAGGACTTTTGTTACTAGTAAATAAACTAAAAACTGGTGTATAATGGATGAACTAGTAGAGCCCTCGACTGGTCAAACTAAGAAAAAGAAAATAAGTCCCGAGAAGTGAAAACGAAACAAATCTAAATTAGCAAGGTTAGTTGTTAGTAGTCTAAAATATTAGTAGGTTAGTCTTATCAAAGTGGTCGTCATTATTAAAGTCATTTTCACTACATCTAGAACCAAGAAAAATATTGTTAGCTTATTAGCTGTGAAAGAATAAAAAGCTAATAATACTTCACTTGTGTAAGTGGTCTGCAAAAGGTATGCCGAATTTTTCGTCTTGTAACCATGTAAAAAAACAATTTCAATGCACTACCGTTCTTTTCCAAGACATTAGACGTTTCAATCAAAACTTCTACTCTCAAAAAATAAGATTTACCAAGATAATTTTATTCTGAAGTTTTCCTCATTAGTATAAGTTGATGAAGAACGAAGACCAACTTCTGAACGGTACAAAAGACAACCTATGAGGACCAAATATTTTATAGGCTTAAAAGATAAAGCAATGTTGTTTGTATGCCTTAACACGTTCATAGGTGTACATAGGTGTAACACACTGGTATTTTAGGTCAATTTTTAACACAAATTACAATCATGGCCTCGTATCCCCTAGAGTAGACGTTTGCTCTACGTGTCTGCAGTTAGATGAACGATTAAAACACGCACAGAAAGGCAACGAAAAACAAGAGCTCATGATTGAAAACGTAAATAAAACATAAATTACGTGCTAAGGCTTTTTTTGAATCACTAAAATGCACTGACACAAAAATTTTGATTTTCAGTTTTGATTGTTAAAAAACCTACCCTTGCCCAAATTACCAGATCAAGCCACTTACTGTAGTAGGCAAATCAAACTTTACAATTTCACTGTGGTCAAAGGGAATTTTAAAAGTAAACTGACTAAAGTTAATGTGATATCCTACATTTGGACAGAAAACGAGTTTAAAAAAAGATCTAATGAAATTGCTTCTTTTGTTTTTGATACACTTAAAACAACAGAAATGACCTATTACTACTGTTTGATTAGTGAGTGATGGATGTGGGGGCCAAAACAAAAATTCAATAGTCGTGGCTATGGCTTGTTTCTGGCTTTCTAAGCATGTACCAAAAAAATGTAAAAACAGTGGAGTTCTTTTTTCTCATAACAGGTTATACCTATCTTCCACCAAATTTAGTATTTGGAGTCTCAGAAAAGTTTATCAGAAAAAAAAGAGGTACTTTAGAAACCATGAGAGTACATTGATAGTAAAGCCAAACATTTGAAAGTAGTAAAGGTTGGCCAAGACTGTGACGTCTTTGACTGGAAGAAAGAAAAGGATGTTTTCATGAAAAAACCGCCACAATTTTATTTTCAACTGGGGACCTGCAAAAGATCTACTCTGACGAGAACTTAATATAGAAATGTTCTCGTTAGAGGTGAGTACACATACATGTTAGACTTGGGCGTAGCAAAGTCTTTAACCAAGCCAGGAAAATTGTGAAAACAGTGAAGAAAGTTGACGTCAACAACTTGTTGAAGAAGCATTATGGGGACCAGTGGAGGGACAATGAGAAGTTACTCTTCCACAAAAATGTCATCGATTGGGCTGATGACAATGTAAAACCCGAGTCAGTTTGTGAACACATCGAAGAAGTCAACATTCTTAATGTTTAAAAATACGATATTCTAAACAGTGTAAAACAATAAAAGCAAGTCTGATTTACAAAACGAATAACAATTAGTTTTAAAGAGTAAAACATCATAGCCCTGTAAACTAAATTAAATGATTTGGTTAAATTAAAATTGAAATAAAATCATCTATTTATTGTTTTTATTTCTAACCCACAAAAATCAACAATATAAATCACCTTATTTTTCTTGGTTTTAGTTTGGAATATATGGTTAAAATATAAATAAAGCAAAGTTCAAATATTTTGTATCATAACTAACACTATCCATGATATTTTGGTGCAAAACTCACAGTTAACCAAATTTTGGTACGAAACTCACATTGTCTGAATTTTAAATTAAATTTACTAAACAATGTTTATTAAATACCCCCATAAAGTTTAGGCAAACAGTTTCTATTACAACGAAGTTATTACACAAAAAAAATTGAAGCCTTATACCATGGCTATTAATAGTAAACAGTTTTTCTCATTTTTCAGAACGTTGAGAAACGTGGAGAATATGAATTTTGCATCTATACTATACCCGGTTTAATTGGGTATAGTACATGAAATTAACTTTAATAGTTGATAAAAGTAATACTACAATAAGGTGTTAAGCGAAATAAATCAGTAAACCAAAACGAAACATTAAAAAACCATAGATTGTGAACTCTTAATAATATGTTGTAACATTAATTCTTAGCTTCCGTAAATTTGTACATATTCAGAGATATGCACCCGCGATATATGCAGTGGAAAGAAGTGTGCCTACATTTCGTATTAAACCACACGTAAGGACTCAAATTTCCAGTCTGATTTATATTAGTTTGGCTATATTTTTATCGTGTCTTCTGTTATTTTTATGTCATTATTTGTATTTAAAATATTTATATTTAACCAATATACTTTATATTATCCTAAGGGGGCCTATGTTTCCTTTTGGTACTTCTATCTCACCATTACTTAAAACACTCTGTATCAAGCTTATGTCGCATGGAAAAATATTGCATCAGTCATTGACAGTCCACCGCTGAAGCTTTATCCTCCGTCAATATTTACAAATGCGTGTACTTTATTCGAGCTATTTCGTAAAGTATCATCAAAAGCTTTCTGCATCTAAACAAAACGCTCGAGTTGTGTCAATACAACGTTCACACGTAGCATCGTAATTAAACGTCGGCAGTATCCGTTATCCCTAGCTATGTATACAAGATTCAAACCGTCTTAATGCCCTTCCCGTGTTACTCTTTCGACTGCTAGCATTTTAACGTTGTTTAATGCATCGGAAATTGTTTGTAAAATGAAAGGTCTCTAATTTAAACGTTTATTACTTTTTTAATAAAGTGTTAATATCACTTGGATTTCGAATTTAAAATTTAGTTTAATTTATTTGTAAGCTTTAAATTGTTATGATACTCTCTTCATAATTACTGATACTACTATTTATACAATAAAAATAAAATTGTGAAAGTTTAATTTAATAAAATTATTAGGGATTTCTTAATTATGGTCACACCTAATTTTATTTGGGATTTTTGTTTATTTTTGTACTAGGGACTTACATGCCAAAAATATTTGTATTAATCTATTTTCAAAGTATTGTATAGAGCCATTTAAAAACCGATTTGCCAGAAAGTTTTTTTAAATGTGTTGTTATGGTTTGACGCCATAAAAAGAATGCTACAATAGACAGTACAGTATACTAACGCCAAGCTTAATGCTACGTGTATTTTTAAAATTTAAATATTATTTTGAAAATTGAGGAATAAAGTAATTTTGTTATTTATAGATTATATATCAAACCAATTATATTAATAATAATAAATAATTCATTAATTTAGTGTGTTTGCTCCTAATGCCACCGTCTAACATATTAACAAAACCTTACGTTGTTTACTTTTGACAGATTTCTGAAATATTAGATTAATAATATATATATATATATATATATATATATATATATATATATATATATATATATATATACATATATATATATATATATATTATATATATATATATATATATATATATATGTATATATATATATTACCCTATAATGCAGCCAAAGGAGGTAGTGCAGTAATAATCAAAGAAAATATTATCCACTATCAGGAAATTGGATACAGAACAAAAGAATTTCAGGCCCCATCAGTAAAAGTTAAATGTAAAAACTATGAGGTAATCATCACAGCGGTTTACAGTCCGCCAAGACATGCCATCAAGAAAAATCAATATGTAGATTTCCTGACCAGTCAAGGACATATATTTAATGTTGGAGGAGACTTCAATGCAGTACGCATTGGAGTTCACGACTGACTACCACTAAAGGAAAAAAATTTTTAGAAGCAATGAAATACATAAAATGCGACGCAGTATCAACGGAAAAGCCAACATACTGGCCTACTGATACAAATAAAATCCCAGAACTATCGACTTCTTTGTAGTCAAAAATATTTCAATAAATTACATAGAGATAGAAGAGGCAATGGATATGAACTCGGACCATTCTCCCATTATTCTCTCACTCGGTGACACTGTTATTAAAAAAGAAAGCCCCCCTAGACTCATTAACAAAAAAACTGACTGGAAAAGTTTCCAAATAGACGTTAAAGGGAAGGCTAACCTCTCAGTTCCATTAAGAACCGTCGATCAACTAGAGGCAGAAGTAGACTTACTCAATAAAATTTTCTACAAGCTGCTTAGAACAACAGCATGAACAGTGTCGAAAGAATAAAAGGAAATAACTACCTGAAAGAAATCAGAGAAATGATAACCGTAAAAAGAAAACTGAGACGCAAGTGGCATCAGTCTAGAGCACCAGTTGATAAAACTAGATTAAATAATGTCACATAAAAATTAAAAAAAGAAATTTAAAAAAATTTAAAAAAATCGGTTAGCATGAAACTATGTGAACTATTAAATGATAGCGCTACTGATTACCCATTGCCGAAGGCTACTAAATGATTAAAAAGGCCAATCTTACAGAATCCACCAATTAGAAATACTTGTGGTAGCTGGGCAAGAAGCAATATACAAAAAGGCCAACAGGTATGCTGACCTCCTATAAAATACTTTTCAACCAAATGAAGAACAAGAAATAATTCACTGGGAGCTCCCTGATCAAGATGACATAGAGATTAGCCTTGTAACTACAAAAGAAGTAAATTTGAAAATAAAAGAATATATTAAACCAAAAAAAGCTCCTGGATATGATCTAATTACTGGGGAAGTGTTAAAGCAACTTACAAGGAAGGGTATAATAAAACTAACTCATCTTATAAACGCTTCTTTAAGCTAAGGTACGTACCAAAGATATGGAAGCCCATATGATAAGATATAGAAGATATGAAAACCAACTATAGAGGAAAAAAATCTAATTTCTAATCATTAGTTTGGGTTTAAAGCAAGCCACTCAACGATAGATCAGATGCATAGAATAACATATATAGTAGAAAAAGCTCTAGAAGAAGAAAAAGTCTGTTCCGCAATTTGCCTAGATGTAGCGCAGGCTTTTAACAAGGTGTGGCATGACGGATTATATCACAAAATGGGATGCTCCTTACCAAAAAAATATTTTAAACTACTAGAATCATATATATCCGACAGATACTTTCAACTTAAATATGAGGAAGCATATTCAGAATTAAGAGAAGTTAATGCTGAAGTTCCACAGGGAAGTGTCCTGGTCCAGTACTATACCTGCTCTATACTAGCGATATTCCATCATTAGAACCTAACACAATTACGACATTTGCAGACGACACATGCATTCTAGCAGTCTAACAAAACCACGAGGAAGCAGCAACCATGTTACAGAACTCTGTTGAACAAATTAACATCTGGACCAGGCTATGGCGTATCAAATTTAATGAAACAAAATCCGTTCATTTCAATTTTACTAACAAAAGAGTTATTCCAGTTAGTATAAACAGAAACCAAATACCTTATGCAAATACGGCAAAATATTTGGGTATGACATTAGATTCCAAGCTACGTTGGAAGGCACATTTAGAAAAAAAGGAGGAATTAGAAATGAAGTTAAAAAATATATACTAGTTGATAAGAAAAAAATCCACTCTGTCTACTTATAACAAATGGTTATTGTATAAGCAAGTCCTTTAACCGATATGGACATACGGGATACAGCTATTGGGTTGTACAAAAGAAAGTAACATCCAACATATACAACGATATCTGAATAAAGTAAAGAGCGTAGGCGCAAAATTTCGGGCCAATGCTTTTTAAATGCAATCATTTTTTTCGAATCCTGACAAAACTAATAAAAATTTTCAAAAAATTTAAACGCATAATGAAAGAATACATTATAACCGAGGGCTGAAAGTCATTGAAAACTTCTATAATGTTTATTTTAATAAGTTACAGGGGTGAAAAAAAAAAAAGAAAAAGTTTAGTGTGATTTTTAATTTCAAAAATCTCATTCAAAAAACTCTTTATTTATTCTAAGGAACTTTCGGCCCTTAAACGAAAACCGATTACATAGAAGAAAAATGGAGAATTCGAGCAAAAGCAGTTGGAAAGCACAGAATGGCTAAGAAATCAAAATGAAACTCGAAAGTTCTACAGAAATCTAAACAAAATGTGCAAAGAGTTTAAGCCAAGAATAAGGAGCTGTAAGGATGTAGAAGGAAACATCCTAAATGATACGGCCTCAATCCTAAACAGATGGGTTGAATTTTTCGATGCAAAATTTAATGGCCATCATATCGAAGAAGCAGATATCACCCTAGCAAATCGAAATTAATCCTTTCAACCTAAACGAAAGACCACCTACCATCGAAAACGTTGCCCAAGTCATTAAAAAGCTTAAAAATAATAAATCACCAGGAGTTGATCTTTGCAGTGAGCTCTACAAGAATGGTGGCGATGATCTACTACAGACACTGCATAAGCTTTTACTTCTTGTTTGGCATAATGAGATCATGCCCTGTGAATGGTCTCAAGGCGTGATATGCCCGTTACATAAAAAAGTGATTAGCTCCAGTGTGCCAACTAAAGAGGTATAACCCTGTTAACAACTGCTTACAAAATACTAGCAAATATTTTCTACGAAAGGCTGCAAGTTTACACAGTGGTCATAGTTGGTAAATATCAAGCTGGATTCACTCCAGAAAAATCAATAATTGACCAGATTCATTCAATAAGACAGATTCTCGAGAAAACATTAGAATTCAATATTGAAACCCATCACCTATTCGTCAATGCATGAGTTTGGTATACCAGAGAAACTTATCCGACTAACGAGAATGACAATGTCTAACTTAGAAGCCACTGTTAGAATACAGGGAGAGAGTTCTACATCATTTGAGATAAAGGATGGACTCAGACAAGGGGATGGCTCTGGCTTGCCTCCTATTTAATATTGCCTTAGAAAAGGCAGTCCGAGATACACGAATTAGAAATAGCGGTACTATTTACAATAGGTCGATATAAGTCCTAGCATATGCTGATGACATTGACATAGTAGGGCATAGCAAGCGAGATGTTGAGCAATATCTCCTAGAATTGGAAACAGCGGCGAAACAGGTCTAGTCATCAACGAAGACAAAACCAAGTACATGTTGGTTACAAAGGATCTGATAGCAAATGAGGAACGAGAAACAGTTTTTGGAAGTCATACCTTTGGACGTGTTGACAACTTCACATACCTTGGGTCGCTATTGACGGCTACTAATAAAACAAGCGAAGAAATCAAAAGACGAACAAATCTTACAAATAGGGCATACTATGGACTCCACAAGAATTTCCACTCAAGAACCATTCAAAGAAGAACTAAAATTATTATACACAAAACATTGCTGAGGCCGGTCCTCATATATGGAGCAGAAACATGGACTCTAACGCAGAAAGATGAAAGACTTTTGGGAACATTTGAGCGTAAAATACTCCGCAAAATATTTGGAGCTGTAAACGACCAAGGGCAGTGGCGCAGAAGATATAATTTTGAATTGTATCAGCTCTTTGTTGAGCCAGATATCATAACGTTCATTAAAACACAGCGACTTAGATGGGCTGGATACATAATACGAATGCCAGAAAATACGATTGCTAAAAAGCTAACCACAGGAACACCTGTAGGAAAAACAAGCAAAGGCCGACCGCGAATTAGGAGGTTAGATGGAGTGGAAACCGACTTACGAATATTAAAAATCAGAAGATGGCAACATGTTGCCAAAAACCAAACAGAATGGCGACGAATCTTAGAGCAGGCCAAGATCCACAGAGAATTGTCGAGCCAAAGACGATGATGATGACTTTCAGCCCTCGGTAATAATGTAATCTTTCATTCTGCGTTTAAATTTTTCAAAAATATTTGTTAGTTTTCTCAGGATTCGAAAAAAATAAATGCATTTAAAAAGCATTGGCCTGAAATTTTGCGCCTACGCTCTTAAGGAACATCGTTAATGCTACATGGTACTTCAGAAACTGTGATCTTCATCGATACCTCCAGATGGATACGGTTATCCAGACAATAAGTTTGCCGAGAGTCATCAACAAAGGATCTTCAACCACGTGAATTTTGAGGCCACAAACTCCTAGACAACGATAACCAGATAAGAAGACTTAGGAAAACGAAGCCGTTTGAGTTAGTGCTATAAATGAGTGAAAGTGAAAAAGTAGAGAAAAGTACGGCTAAAGTGTACACGTCAGCTAGTAGTACTGTAATTTATTAGTTGTCGCCTTGTTTTGTTGTATAATGAAAGAAAGCATTATTCTGGTATTGTTCGCATTCATTTTCTAATCTTTGTTTTTCTTCTTTAGAGGCACAGCTTTTTATCTTCAGAAACAATAAATCACAGGTTTTGCCAGTGTCATAAGATGGCTTCTTAAACTTACATAAAAGTAGAAGATGCTTTCTTTTTTTTAACAACGTCATCTAAAAAACCTCTGGTTTCGCCAAATACTTTCAAAAGCAACATTTACAGATATTACCATCCATATACTCCAACTTATAAAGAACTGTAAATTACCTATTTTTGACTGAGTTACCACGCCGTGTTCGTTTTTTAGCTTTTACTGTTACTAAACTAGCCAAATAACGTTTCTGTGTATCCATAGTTGACAAGTTTCTGTAGTCTCTAAAAATTTGCTTTAGATCAACATAGGCAGTCTTTTCATGACATTTTGCTTAAAAGTTTGTGGACACAGGAATTGAAACTTGAGATGAAATGCTCTTACCTTTAGCAATAATGTATTCCTAACCTTTTCTTTTTTTATCAGAACAACCTTCTCTAAATTTCTGATGCATTGAACCCTGTCCCTTTCTTCCTTTTTTTATACTTATTTGAGCCAAATGAAAGTGACCATGTAACTCGTTTTGAGGGTCTTCGGAATCAGCTTTTCCATGTTCACGTTCAGAATCTGATGGTTCTCACAAATTGCTAGATCCAGAACTTAAATTATCACCAGAAGTTACTTCAGAAGCTAATACATTCAGCAGATGAGTATTTTTTTAAGATTTACTGGCGAAGATAGTGCTGGTTTTAAAACGTGCAAATTTCTTTCTTTACTTCCAGAGGGGCCTGGATATGAAGCTGATTCAACATCAGTCAGTTCTACACTAACTTAATACTTACATTATTAGAAGACGACTGTTTATTTTCTAATAAACACATCACAATTATTTTTGTAATAAGAAAACTTGTATTATAAGCCATGTTTACCAAATTACTCGATAGCATTTACTGCGTCATTTGATTTCGAAAGATTTGGACAAACTAATTTTAATACTGACTTACCGACTAAGTGTAACTAACTAGTCATGGATAGACCTTAACACTAACACAATGCAATCGACACGTTCGTGAATACGCCCAAATGCTCATGAATAATTATGATAAGTACAAAACAACGAAAAGAAAAGTTTGATATTATCATATTATTTGCCACTTACATAAAAAGACTTACAGAAAATGTCACTTAAATATAAAATTTATACATATATATATATATATATATATATATATATATATATATATATAAATATATTTCATTTTCTCAAAGCGATGTAACTAATAACCGTATTGTCTTTCACCAATTAGATCCAAATCTTCCTAAAAAACCTTACGTCCTTACAGAGAACAAAAATTATTTCCTGAAAGACAAATGTAAATGTGAGGAACAAATCAAAATCATCAAAAAAACTCTTATCAAACGTGTGATGTGAGATAGGAGTAAAAAAATAATAAAACTAATTATTTCCCAAAAAGATTAACCGATGTCGAATTGCTAACATCAGTTACAAATTGGTGTCAATTTTATAGTTGCGAATCATTATTACAACGTTGAGACCATTACGTACTTGGGTACAAAGCAATAAAAATTATTATGTAATGAAATCTAGATTGTAAAATGCGTTAAAATGCGTTAATTTAAAATAACAATCAGTACATTTTACATCAAAAAGAAAATTATCAGTTGATGCAATAAAATGGGTAAGCTACAGTTAAAGCAACAAATGAAAACGGATATTTATAGCAATGCTTCCTATGCAATAATTAATAATTTTTTAAACTTTTTAATATCTATTTTTAATCTGTTTTATAGTAAAATTCTGGAAATCGGTGAAACTATAGCCATTTTTTAAATAATATGAAGTATGCTAATTGGTCGTATTTTATTTAATCTTTTCGGATTATTCGTTATCGGTAACGATACAATTGTAGCAATTTCCACGTCGATGATAACTCTTTTATAATGAAAAAATTAATATTATGTGTCAAAAACATGAATAAAAACAAAACGCCCATCTCAATTTTCAAGTATCTATTTTGTCGCATCCGGTATCAGCAGGTACTTTAACAAATATTCTAACTCTGTTAGTTTCTTGCATGTATAACAATTGCCTATGCCTATAAACTTCCAGATTATTATATATCAAAAACAGAATATATAGGCAGAACTTCAATTGGACCTAACAACCTACGAACATGAGACCTGCCTTATCACCAAAACAAAAAAGTTGCCATACTTAAAGAAATAGATTAAGAAAGGTACCAAACAAAGACCCCGTACAAGATGACACTAGTATATAAAATATAAGTAAGAGGCTATTATGGCTAGGAAATATTCAAAAGAATAGAAGACACAAAAGCGGGAATTGTGGCAATAAAACCAACAAGCAAACGAAAGAGGATAGGCAAGAAACATCTAAGAGGATAGATGAGAAGTAGACAAAAGGGAAAATAGCTTAAAAATCATGAATATAAGAGAATGGTAGAGGAGGAAACAAGCAAGATCTAAATAAAAGAAACAAACAAAGACGTATTTTCACAGCAGTATAGATTGGTATAGCGGTATATAAAGATTCATAAGAATAAAATCTAGAGAAAAATAAAATTCGGAATTTTAACAGATGAAAAAGGAAGGCTAGAGCTAAATTATAATAAAAAACTAAGGAAATATACACATCATAGGTAAACAATCTGAATAAACAAAGATATAGAAATAAAAATGAGGAACCACCACATAAAAGTAATCAGATGGTAAACAAAAAACTATCAAAAGCATCAAATTTGCAGATGACACACAAGTTATTGTAAACTCTAATGAATAACGTGATGTTAATAACGAGTCAACAAGCATGTTAATGCTTTAAAGACTTTTTTTACGTTTATTTTATTGAAAGTAAACTGAAATAATTGTAGATTAATGTAATACTTATTAATTTGAATAAACGTATATTATTATTATGTATTGTTTAGTTACGTAATTGAGATATTGATCAAAACCCAATTAGACTATTGATATTTTCAAGGAAATATCAAATTGTCTTAATTATTGATTTTTATTAACCCTGTAGATTACTATTTAAATAAAGAAATGATAAATGGATGCAATTTGTATCAAAAGTAAACTAAACAAAATATCCGTCCTAAAAAAATAAACAATGGTTCTAGCAAAGGTTAGAAACAGAGCTCTCCATAAATCTTAACAAAATACATAAGCAGAAAATTTTATGCTCCTTTTATCGTCTTCGTAGCGTCCCAGAAAAAATTTCCCGCACTAAAAAGCGATATTCCCAAAGAATTATGACCACAATAATTTTACCGTGAATAGATAATCAGACAAGCTAGTGTTATTTGTAAACAGTGCGAAGTTATAAGATGACAAAAACTGATAAGGTTAAAATAAAACATTTTACACCAAGAAAAATACATAACTCTAAGATAATCTTGGAATATTGTGGAAAATAATCTTTCCGTATAGTGTAAATAATAGTTATTACCCATAGTGAAACAAAAAATAGGAAATTCTTAAAATAATTACAAATTTTATCAACATTCTGTAACATTTCAATGATCTTCATACATGCCAACTTTTAGGCAAAATCGGGAATGACCTTATTTATCAATATAGTCTCATTTTAGAACGATACTGGTAAACTTCTTTAAAATCAGTTTTGAGGTATTGTAATACTAATTAAACAGTATTGTAATACTAATTTCATAGGACTTCACATTTTCGGGTAAGTTGTGGAACTGCTATATTTCTCTCCAAAGATATTTATTACTAAAAAGTAATAAAATATCAATTTTGGGGTAAAAGTAAGGCAATCAGTTTTTTGTCCGTATAAAATAGTTTTTTGTAATGTTAGATTCTACCATACTTTAGTCTACTAAAATCCGATTTATCTTACCTTATACAACAACTTTCCGTCCCTGGTATCTTAGTTGACGATTTCAATATCTTAACCTCCTTAATAACCTGATCTCAACGAACTATACCATGTAGGGCCTGTTATGAATAATACAAGGTAAAATTTTTAAATTAAGTATAATTTCGTTCAAGACAATTAATTCATAAAATACCCGAGGTAATTAATTGGATTAGACTAAAATAAATACTCAAAATGTTCTTCACCTTGTTGGCAACAACACAGTCTCCTATAAAACTCGTCCCGAATGTTGTTTAAAGTTTGAGGTGAAATATTCCGAATTTTTATAATTATCCTTTCTTTGAGGTCTTTTATGCTAGTTTGTTGTGATGCATATACTTTGGTCTTAAGATAACTCCACAGAAAAATTCCAAAGGCGTAAGATCCGGCGACCCAGATGGCCACTCAATTGTACCCCTTTGTCCAATCCATTTTGTTGAAGAAGATTTCATTCAAGTAATTTCTCACCATTAAAGCATAATGGGGTTTTGTAGAGTCCTGCTGGACCCAGACAGTTTCATGAGGTAGGGTCGGATCTATTGGATTGGAATATGAGTTAGCCAACTGAGGAATAACATAGTCTCTTGCCATACTTAAATATTTTCCGCTGTCAAATTACCATCAACAAATATAGGACCAATAATATGATCTCCGATAATACCTGCCCAAACGTTCAACTTTTGAAGATACTGAGTGTGTGTCTCACGCATCCAATGAGGATTCTCCGCTGACCAATACTACAGTTTTGTCGGTTTACCTCACCGTTCAATGTAAATGTTAACTGCGACATTTAACAACAAAATATCCACTTTCACCTCATCTTTAATAAAGTTCGGTTTTCTTTTTAATGGTTTGACATGTCCATGTTTTGTGAATTGTGCATAAATTTGAGACACAAGACCTTGTAAAATATTAGGCAACTGAGGATACCTCTGATTAAATAAGTTTGCTACTTCAACTTGACTTTTACAATTCTCCCCGTAACCGATCATCATTAAAATCTTAATTTGGTGAGTCTTAGTTAAATATTTAATTTCTATTTCTGCAAGAAATTAATTTTTAATTAGTATTTTATTAACACATCAACAACTGATTGATAACATTTCGCATTATTTACCGATTTATTTTAATTAGCAGACTATCTAGACAGTTTTTAACTATGTATGACCAAAAATATTAACACAGTTACTAAACAGAAATAGATTACCCTGTACATTTAAATTTATGTTTAAAAAGCGCACATTTAGATTTTAAAGTTAACGTATCCCAGAGTTTTTTATTTTCTATAAAAAGGACACAAACAATTTTATTCCATAAGTGGTTTACACACTGTATAATGTCAAACATTCTCCTCTATAGACCTGAGTTTTAATGATCCTTGATCGCAAAATTGCTTTTCTTTTTAAGAGAAATACCCTTAAAAATTGGCAAAATGTCCGCAACACATTTTAGGTATTAAAAATTACATTTGGAGTAGAAAGAATGTTTGAGCAAATAATAAATAATGCAACGAAATGCCGTTTAAACCATGGAAACGGCATATAAACTTTGGTATAGTCTCTTCAGAATACTCTATCATAGACCTGAGTTATGTGGTCCCAAAATTACTTGTCTTCTTAAGTGGAATTGTTTAAAAACTTTTATGGTAGAAATAACTCAAATCTTATTATAATATCTTAAGCAAGTTTTACTTTTTTAATAAAACTAATAACGATTTAATGCATCAAAGTATCTTTAGAAACAACATTAACAAAGGCGTAAGGCAGTTTAACCGTCCAGCAGACGCGTAAAATAAAATAACACAAACACACGGGTGAGGCCTCTCAGGCCACAAATAAAGTATTTTGAAAATAATTATATTAAAATAAGTTTTCTTAACCTATTTATCCATTGCATATTTATATAACAGTAGCATTTACGTTTCTTTATAAGTGCAATATTCAGATTTTTTTAGAAATAAACGTTTACAAGTTGTCAACACTTGACATTATTTTTAATTTACAACAAAATAAGAAAAGAAACACCCCATCGCTAGCCAATTTCGATCAGCACATTTCGTACAACATACTGTTATGTGTTCTGGTTATTTATTAAAACAAAATTTATTGTTAACTTATCTAGAAAGTAATAAAAAAAATCTACCAAACGACTAGATATAATCAAGACAACCAATGATCTGAGCTCGTATTTAACAGTTATTTTGTATAAAATCAATTCGTATCCAACCTCGCAACTAAACGCCAAATGTACGATGTAACAAACTTTACTTTTAGTATTATTATTGTATTTAATATATTATGACGCATAAAGTTATTAAACCTTATTAATGTGTGGCAACACATTAGAAGATACGGAATTAGGCATTAAGGTGAACGGCATACCAATTAGCAACCTACGCTATGCGGACGACACAGTGATTATAACTGATAATTTGGAAGATCAGCAGTTATTACTTGATATGGTGAATAGCATAGGTAAAAAATATGGCCTCAAAATCAACATTTTGAAAACGAAATATATGGTCATTAGCAGAAACCCTCCAGAAAACCCGATAATATGCATAGGTGACAATCGTATAAATCGCGTGAAAACTTTTAAATACCTTGGCACCACAATCAATGACCAATCGGATCCACAACACGAGATAAAAACCCGAATACAAATGGCAAGACAAGCTTTTGTGAAATTCAGACCGCTCCTATGTAATCAACACCTAAACTTCGAAATACGCTACAGAATGGTCAAGTGCTACATATGGTTCATCTTGCTTTATGGCATAGAAACGTGGACTTTAAAAAAAAACATATATTAACAAACTTGAAGCATTTGAAATATGGTCATTGAGAAGAATGATGCGCATACCTTGGGTGGATAGAGTTCGAAACGATGACGTCCTTAATAGAGCCGTTGTGGAAAGAGAACTCTTTGAATTAATTAAAAAGGCAAGATTGGTTACCTTGGGCACATATTAAGAGGAGCAAAATATGAAATACCACAGTTAATCCTACAAGGGAAGATCGAAGGTAGGAGAGGAGCCGGCCGCAAACAATTATCCTGGTTAAGGAATATTAAATAATGGATAGGAATACACAATACAGGTGAGCTGTGTCACGCCGCCAAGAACAGAATTCTAGTATTGAGATAGTCGCCTACGCACTTTGGTGTATGGCATGTTAAGAAGAAGAAGGCAACACATTTTACTTACGTAACCGGGCAACTCGGGTCCGTTGGGTCCACTACTGTTTTTGAATGTACTATTAATATTTACCCATATATTTCTAATATTCTTTTTAAATTTTTTATTAATGTTAAATTTAAATTGCCTAGATTAAAATAAAGGTGCTACTATAGTATACGGGCTATCTCGAGGGTGCGATGTACCTGAAGGATTTGCACAAAATAATGAAATGCTAGAAAACTTTTGTAGAAAAAATATTTATTCACAAGTAATAAACATTTGGAGCCAAATAAAGACTTAATTAATTAATAAATAAAAACTTCTGCAAATCTACCAGGCCCTTTTATTTGAAAAAAGTGGTTGATGTTTATGCATACTCTGGAAAAAGATTACAGTGCTGTTGCCTTTCCTTATTGTGTGAAAACCCTTCTGAGAAAAGATTATGCCAATTATCAGCTCATGTAGGAAGTACAGAAAAAAAATCTTTACAAAATGAATCAAATGCAAAGTCATAGGAATATTATTATTATATCTTTACAAATTAATACTTTGGGAATAAGCTACTCTTGTGGCTTAGTTCCAACTAAAATTTATATGACAAATTAAATTATCAGTAAGTATTAGGTTAAAAAAAGACAATAAAAATAACTAAAATAGTAAATTGATATGACAAATTAAATTATTATTAAGTCCTCCTCCTCAATCCTTTAGCCCTTGTCAGGGCGTAGTGACACCCTAAATATTGTTAGTCTGCTGTCTCCATTGACTGCGATCTTGTGCCATATGGACGGCTTCATGTAGGCATTTTCCCACCAAACTCTTCATTTGGTCTAACCATCGTATTGGAGATCTTCCTCTTGGTCTTCGGCCTTCTACCTTTCCTTCTACTACCAATAGTTCCATGGTGCCCGTTCTTCTAGCTATGTGGCCGAAGTAAGTTAGGTATGCTTGGTTTACTTTTTTTAGTAGCCTGTCTTTTATATGAAGCTCTTCCAGAATTGACAGGTTGGTTCTATGTTCTGTCCAGGACACGCGTAGAATTTTTCTATATACCCACATTTCGAAGGCTTCGATCTTATTCCTATCGATTTTTTTGAGAGTCCATGTTTCAGCTGCATATGTAGCAATGGGAAAAATAAGGGCATTGGCCAACCTGAGCTTAGTTATTATTAAGTATTGGGTTAAAAAAAGACAATAAAAATAAAAGAAAACATAAAATACGCATTTATTAATCTTTGTTCCAATATTTACAAACTTTTTTAATTATACAGTAATCGTTACACAAATTTCTACTGCATATTTTACAAATTTGTTTCCTGCCTTTTTTTGTTGAGCGCGTGTGGCAACTATTGTCAAATTTGTCTAAGTACCTAATTAATGAGGCTACCCCAGCCACGTCTAAAATATTCTTAAAAAATGTAAAAGGCCAACGGTTAGTTCGTCTTTTGCACATATATTTATGAAACATTTGCTATAATTTAGTATCATATCTGGTTTTTTGTCAACATTATCTGTATAGTAAGCATTGTGATGCATGTTAGACAGGACAAGGACACTTGCTTTTGCGGAACGTAAGAAACAAAAGATGCTTTTGGAGTGAATCCGAAAATTAAAGATTTTTCTAAACACTTCTAATATCAAATTCCTGAGGATCAAATCTCATATTTTTTATTCACTGTGCCCTTAAAAATTAGTGAATTGGCCAGTAATTTATGTGCAAGAGCAATATAAGTAAAATAGTTACCGCAAGTCACATTTCTCTTGGAATTATAAGGCTCAACGAGTTGCTTTACAACTTGAGATACAAGACCTTTGGCTACTGTATTTTTATTTTTTCCCTTATATAGTATTTCACCTAAAGGGTAAGATGTTTTCGAATCAGAGGACCACCATATTTTCATGCCATACTTATCTGACTTTAAAGGCATATACTGCTTGAAAGGACACCTACTTCGGTACGGAACAAGTTGCTTATCTACCGTTATGTTCTTTCCTGGTAAATATAATTTCTAAAAGTTTTGGTTGACTTGATTCCACACATCGCGTATGGCTGCTAATTTGTCGTTTCTTCTTCGATCAGACCTCGTGTCCTTATCGTTAAATCTAACAAATCTATCGTCAAATCTAACAAATTTTTAAATCGTGTTAACCACATTGGTTTTTACCCACATATTTAGTGGTTACATACATGTATACCTAGACACTGATAATGGAATATGGATTCCGAAAACGCTTTGTGATATAGCCCGATTGGATTTTTAAATTATATACCTTTTATAGAGGATTTTTAACAAATTTTTTGTAAAAATCAATTTAAAATGTTCGCTAACAATATCACGATATTGCCTTTCATTATTAGCTATAAAGGGGTATACCTGTTCGTCAAACCATTCCTTGTGTAAATCAAATGAGCAATAGAAATTCAAATCGCTATCCAAATAAAGATTATCACTTTTACTTTGTATATAATGAGATTTTATGCGTTGAATGGAGTTGATGTAATCACAAACAATTTTGACAACGTCTTATCACCTTACGATGATTGTGATGACATCTCTGATCTATTTATATCAAACAGCTAGTAACGTCTAGTTTTTCCAAAGCAGTGTAGACAACTTGTTCACTTTTTGTAAACTACAAAACTTCATTGCTTTTTTCCCACTTCGTAAATTCCAAAACTTATTGCAAATGGAAATCCTTTCCTCATCACTAAATTGTGAAGAACATTTTTGTCTACAATTTTCTGGGCACATCGATTTTAATGATTTCGCAAACTGGTTGTATCATCACTACTTTTACATGATTTACCTGTATTTTTTATTTTTTTTGTATTACGAATCCAAGATACAGCATGTCGACGTGTAATGTTACCTACATCTTTTCGAGAGACCTGTTTTCACTTTCTAGAACATTTCAAAGTTGATTCGGAAAATGAAGAAATCGGGGTGTTAGCTTGGGGTGTTAGTAGGTCAGTAGTGAATAAAACGGCTGATCGCGGTTTTGTATAAGATTTTCATAAAAAGGATAAAAGTAGTTATCACAATCGTAGTCTAAATGGCTTTAAACACACTCTGAGGATGAAATGTGTGCGATATTTTCCTTTGACTGGTTCTTAGTTGATTCTAAAAATAATTAAATGTTCAGTTATCGTTGTGTAACTATACATATTATTATTATTAATATTATTATATTTAATATTTTTTATTTATAAATATTTACCAGAAAACAGGAAAGGAGGAACATTATTAAAATCTTTATCAAATGTATCTGACAAAAAATTCATAATTTGCACTCTTGTTTACATCCGATAGGTGATTCTGGAAAAAGCAAATAAGATTAGTTAAATGCAAAATTTTTTTGACACGTATAACATTGTAGACCAGAGCAGACTAAAGAAATAACCATAAGAATAAGAGTGGGATGGGCTGCATTCGGAAAACTCTCATATACTATCAAAAACCAAAAAATACCTTTAAAATTACGAACGAAGGTATTTAATGCATGCGTCCTATCTGTTCTGACATATGGTGCACAGACGTGGACGTGTACCAAGAGCAACTTAGATAAAATAAAGAAAACTCAGAGAGCTATGGAAAGATAAATGTTGGGCATATCGTTGAGAGATAAAAAGAGAAATGACTGGATAAGATACAAAACCGAAACAACAGGCGCTGTCGAACATGCATTGAAATTAAAAAGGAAATGGGCTGGGCTTAACGAGAGATATCAAGATGGAAGATGGAATAAAGAAATTGGCCGTTGGAGACCATATACTGCAAAAAGGTCAAGACGTCGGCCGCAAATGAGATGAAAAGATGACATTGAGCAAAGCGCATGTCCAATGTGAAAAAGACAAACCGAAGACAGAGACAAGTGGGAGACAAATGGGAGGGGCCTATATTCAACACGTGAATAGATTTTGGGCTATAAATATATAAATAGATAATATTGTAACTTGAATAAATGAACTAAGTAAACTCTGCCAAGTAGTAGAAACGATAAAAAAGACAATATTAAACGACAACGTAAAACATCGTATCATATACATACGACATATTTTTTATTTATTTTTCGGTGTAAAACTTATTACGAAACGATATTTTTTCGTCGGTAAAGATAATAATTATTACGTTTATATTAAAATACTCATTTTACTACAAAATATTAATACACAATAATATTTCTTTCAATTTCTTCAATTTAATTTTCGCCCCCGTATAATATCGGTAGTAGCAAATATGTTTGTATACTTACTTGGATAAAAGTAAACATTCGACATTTTACATTCTAATTTTGGAGGCCTTTTATTAGAAATATTGAAATTTTAATTATTGCAGACGTTAGTTTATATGTGTAGAAGTATGAAAATGAAAAAAAAAACCGAAATTTGCTGGTTACGTTACTTTATGTAGGAGGTATCGATATGTGTACAAACAGTGAATTTTAAATTATTCGCTTTTGTCACGTTTAAACTTAAAACCTATCATGAAAAATGATATAAAAATATAGAAACCCAAATGGCAAATAAAGTGTTTGTTAGTGAATTATAGTTAAGTTTCAAATAAATAGAGAAAAAACAAATTTTTGCACCTAATTTTTTTTAATTGAACATTCGATATTTCGCGGCAGATAGAAGTTATACATCTTGATGAAAAGAAATAAATGTTTTCTCAGACTATAGTATAAAGATGAAAGGAACTGATAAAACTAAAATAAAAGAATGTCGCCTCGTAACGGTTCCTATCAGACGTTCGAAGTGGAACGAGGGGAGCTGGAAAAGGTCTTTCCTTGTTTAAAACTATACGAACAATCTTTTGCAATCTGAGTTTTAGGAAAAGTTTGATGGCAAGGAAGAGAAGAATGGTTTACATTCTTCGAGTAGAAACTGAAAAATCCACGGTCACTGCATTGTCACGTATCAAACTTTTCGCTAACTTTTATTTCCGAGAGATATGTATCTAACTATATATCCTCTATTTATTCGCATGCGCCTTAAGGGACAATTTTAATTGTTAAAAATGTAGACATCGTAATTGAATAGTTTTATCTTAAATTAAAAATTTGTTTGGCAAAAGATTTTACTTAACAAGTTGATCATTAGATTATGATCAAACTGATACGTATAAATACGTAAGAAACAAGACTAAAGTAAAGACTTTTTCTTCCTAAGAAGAAGAGACTAATAGAAAAATTCAGAACTAATGACATTAAAAATAGCCAACTAAGGCAATGAGCTGAACTTAAGTTGCAGAGAGTTAAATAGATGTATGAGGAACTTCTTCTTCTTCTTCGCGTGCCATATTAGAATTATTCGACGTTGGCGATTACCAATTCGAAGGCTTCTCGATCTTCTGCAATATGGAAGAATTGTTCTTCACTTGATATCTGAGTTCATTCAGGAATGTTTTTTAACTAAGAAACTTGTTTTCTTCCTACACATCTGTGGCCGTCTATTTTGCCTTTAAGAATCAGTGGTAATATTTTATATCGACTTCCCCTTACTATATGTCCCAGATAAGACATTTTTCGATGTTTAACAGTCTTTAGCAGTTCTCTATCTTTGTTGGCACTCCTTAGTACTTCTTTATTAATTTTCCTTGCAGTTTAAGGTATCTTCAGCATTCGTCCATGAATCCACATTACTAATGCTTCAATTTTGTTCATGATCGATACTTTTAGCGTCCATACTTCTGCACTATACAAAAGTACGGACCAAACATACCACATTCTTTGCCTTAGTTCTAAACTAGAATGGTTATTGCAAAGAAATAACTTTATTTTCATAAAAGTAGTTTTGGTCATTGCTATTCTAAATTTTATTTCTATGTCTGGATCTAGTTGGTCCGTTATCACAGTTCCCAAATATTTGAGTTTAGTTTAATACCCATTTCCACTCCTATCTTGTGAATACGATCAAGCAGAATTTGAAGATCTTCAATATTATCTGATAGAATTACCGTATCGTCTGCAATCTAGTCACATTAAGTAGTTCCCCGTTGATTTTTATTTCATATGGTTGTCTCTCAAGTCCCTTTTCAAATAACTGGTCCAAGTAAACATTGAACAATGTTGGCGACCAAATGCAACTTTGTCTGACTCCTCGTTGTATAGAGATTTTATGGGTGTGGTATCTCCAATTTTTACGATATCAGTTTGATTAAAGTATAAATTTTTAACGACACGAATATCCTTGTCATCTATTCTGCTATTTTTCAGTATTTTCATTAATTTTGCATGCTGTACTTTATCGAATACCTTTTCGAAGTCCATGAAACATGCAAATACATCTTTTCTTTGGTCACGGTATTTTTGTAATAGGATGTTAAGCGCAAAAAGTGCCTCCATGGTTCCCATAGAATTTCTAAAACCAAATTGAGTATCTTCAAGATCTTCTTCGGACTTGCGTCTAATTCTGTTGTGAAGTATGCTTAGGATATTTTGAAGTGGGTGTCTTATTAGGCTAATTAATTGATATTCTGAGCATTTGAGCCAATGGATTTGAGCCAATTTGTGGGAATGACTCCGGTGTTATATATTGAATTAAAAAGTCTTACTACTACTTTTATGTTATCATTTTCTATTAGTTTCAGTAACTCAGTTGGTATATCATCTGGACCACAAGTTTTTTTAATTTTAGCATTATTTATAGCGTGTTCTATCTCACATTTCATAATTTCCGGGCCGTCAGTACAGTTTTGGTAGAATTCGGCAATATTATTACTGTCATCTTCAAACAACTCTGATATATACAGCTGCCATTCCTTTCTTATTTCGTGTTCATTTACAATAAATTTGTTATTATTGCCAACGAGTACAGAGGGAAATCGTTTTTTAAATATGTTACTCATTTCTTTTAGTTTTTTGTGCAGATTAATTAAGTCGTGTTTAGAAATAATTACATCCTCCATTTTGTCACACCTTTCTCTCATCCATTTTTCTTTGGCTAATTTGATCACCTTTTTTATTCTTTACTGCAAGTGTCTATATTCGCTTTCATTAGATTTTATCAGTCGACGTTGTTCCATTAATTTTAAGATGTCGTCTGTTATCCATTCATTTTTCTTAATTAAGTTTTTTCTATAATCATTATTTGGGAGATTTCGTTAACTTGGCTTTTAAATTCACTCCAAAGTCGCCTATAATATATAAAATTTCGAGTTCATTAAGTTTATGTAAGATGTCTTGGATCTGATCATACAACTTCTCGACTTCATCGTCATATTTTCTATTTGCAGTCGGGGCATAGATTTGAACTGTTAGTTTTAAATGGTTGAGTATTTATTTGGAGTAATATTATTCTATCCTAGACTAGTACGAAATTGGTCACATATTTATAAAGTTCTGATGTAACTAATATACCTACACCATTTTTGTGATGCGGGTCTTCTGTGCTGTTACCGAAATAATATAATACACTTCCGTCCTTTTTACATGATCCTGACTCTGGTCATCTCATTTCGCTGATTCCCAGTAAGTCTTTTTTCATTCTTTTTATTTCTTGAATTGAGGAACACCCTGTTAAAATATTGAATCTTCTAAGAAAACTTATATGTTAAGTTAATGTAAGATATCGGCAATACTTGTACCTTATGCAGATGTATGATTTAATCCCCATATTTTGTTGTGAGCTTTAAATTTGCCTAGAATTGTACGAGAACGTGGTAGTTGATCTAATAACCTGCAAAGGATGACAAAATTTACTTGTATATAACAAGTAAGGTTAACATTGCAAATAGACACTAAACTGGTAGTTGTGATTCAGACAGCGACAGCCTCCAAATTACTAACTATTGAAATTTGCACCGCCTCGATAAATTTGTTTTCTAACAGGGTCCAACTTGTAAATACAATACATTTTAGAGATGGCTATCACTGTACTCTCGTTCTTCATTGCCATTCCTCCCAGTACAAGGCATGCTCCTACTCTAAACCTCTCATTTCCATCGCTCTTCTAATTTCTTTATTCCATAAGCGTCCAGATCTACCTCTTTTTCTTCTTCCAAGGGGCTTCTATCTGTGAAGTTTTTAGGCCAACGTTCGTCAGGCATTCTCAGTAGGTGTCAAAACCATTTTAAACTTCTTTCTTTCTATTCTCTCGATAACGGTTTCTGTAGCATACTTATGTTATTTCTTATAAATTTGTTAGCCGTCCTGTCCAGTCTTGATGTTCTGGCACTACTTCTCAAATAATCCTTTTTAACTGCCAATAAACTTCTCTTTAGGTCTGCATTAATTGTCCATTTTTCAGGGCCATAACAAAGAACTGATTGTACCATGGTTTATCCTATTCTTTTTATTCCTTTTTTAAATGTTGCGATCCTACAATATGAAGTTCAGATCTCTTAAAATTTTACGTCGCTGATTAATTTGGTGTTTAATTTTGGTTTCTCCAACACCGTTGTTATCAATGAGTGCACCTAAATATTTGAATTTTTCTACTTGCTTGATTTCCACGTCCTAGTCTATCAACAGTTCAAACCTTGCGTCTGACTTAACAACTGAATATTCTATCTGTTTCATGCTGAGTTTTAACCCCCATTTTGCATACTCCCTGTATAGACGCTTTATTATAAATTATAAATTATAAGAATCTTGACCTAGGACAACTTGGTCATTTCCTATTTGGATTCCCATTCTTTGGCAGTGGTTTTTTTCCAATTTTGAAGGGCTGCCTCAATATATAAATTAAACAGTAAGGGTGAAATACTGCATCCTTGTCTTCTTTGCATCCTTTTCAGAAAGTCAGATATGTCTTTCGCTAAAAGTTTAAGCAGTTTCTCTTCCATACCAAGTTTTATAAACTTGGTATTTCTTGATCTATCGTTTGAATATTGATATTGCATTAAGGACAATTGGTGATAATTTAAAACTAAAAGTGGTGTATGATTATCATTAACACTTTCAATAATTTTTTGTGTAGATCGATCGTTGGATAAGCGTGGTTTTTTTTCCGAAGATTTGGGTTTTGTGAACAGATTTTGCGAACAGTCACCAAAACTGCATTTTATGGAGGTAATTATGTTGGCGCAAGTATTATCTGTTTCTGCTTATTTTTATTATTTTATTTGTTACCTGAATTATTCTGGATATGTCTGCAAACTGCGTCAAAATTAATTTCTAGAGTAATTAGGTTTTGTTTCGTTTTCTTAGTGAGTTGTTAGGTTTGACATCCACTAAGTACAACTCTTCTAAAAATAAATATAGCTATACCTTATTTTATTTAAATATATTATTTGACCAGAGTAGAATTTAGTGCGTCAATTTCTTTTCATCTTTGCCGATAAATAGATATAACATAACATGTAACATGATAAAGTAAACTTTTCATATTCAAGTTCATCAAGATTATCATTCACAAATCATCCTATGCACTTCGTGTTTATATTTAATTTTGGATGAATTAACATTTAGACCATATTGCTCGTATACTACTCAGTTTATATGCAGACGACACAGCGATTGCGGCCGAACACAGAAACTTAGAAGTAGCGGTCACCAATCTACAGCTAGCAATGGATAACATTAAAAATGGTATATCCAATGAAAAATAATTATTATTTCAGAGAAGACACAAGGAAATAGCTGTTAGTGCAAGATAATCCCATCAAGTGGAAAAGAGCAGCGAAATACCTAGGAGCGGCTATGGACTAAGGCTTAACCTACACAAAACACGTGGACACAAAAATACAAAAAACAGCAACAGCTAGAGCGGCAATAAGAGAACTCACAGGTAGAAAAAGCAAACTGCGTATAAAGACTGACAAAGAGCATCATACTTCCAATAATCAGATATGCATCTCCCACATGGGGACACATAGGCAATTCAAATAAAAAGAAAATACAAGCAGCACACAATAACATCCTAGAGAAGCGGCAAATGTGCCAATATACGTCGCTGCTTTCTGTTTACAGAACTGTAACAAGTAAGGGTAATAGATAAAATAACAAAAATAGGGAAAATTAGGTTTACAGCACTAAAGACCAAAACAGGAAATCTTGACACATACATAAAGTTTAGATAATTGGTAGCTCTACCAATAGAAGAAGACCCAGTACGCAGCAGTGGAAATTTTAATAATTGATGTTTGTTTTCAGGACAACCTTAAAAGGTAAATAAATAAAGGCTTTGACCACCATAAGAATCAAAACATACTAACAAAAAGACGACAGCCATCCAAAAAAAATTAACAAAACCCTAAAACTTGGGTACGAAGGTTTTATGTCCTCGAGTACACGGTCGCCGAACTGGGCACAGCACGGAGCGTTGACTCAAGGCTCGAGCGAAATATATCAGTTTGATGATACCTACGTCACTAGAGAAAGCAGGAAAAGGGCGCCTTATGCTAGCCTGCATTGATCGGGTTAGGATGTTGTGTTTGAGTTTTTGTATCCGGGACTTACAACAAGAAAAGCATTAATTACTATTTAACTGGGAATAAGCCTCAATTAAAAATAAAAATACGTTTATTGACGTTTCAATTTTCACTTCGGAAATCGTTCTCAAAATACAAACAGTAAATTAAACAAATTTTGTTTTTTGTTACATAGTGAAAAATTCTTCTAATAATTTAATTTTATCTGACTCATTTATATTGACAATTCAGACATACATTATGCATTTTAAAGTAGACGACTTTAAAATGATATTGCCAATATTGTTGAGTTGAGCTCCTGGGACGACTTTACTTATAAGATAGTTCATTCGATTACATAAAATCAACTTTAACTTGAAAATATCCGTCAGAAAAAAAAATCATAGCATGTAATTCGTCTTTAAAAAGACAAACACATGATATGATGACAGTAAAATTCTCCTGTTAGTGATTCCATAGTAAATTATGAGGGAAAAACCAGGAAAAAAACCTCATAATACTATCCCGACATGGTAAGTATTTGTTTGTGCATTTAGTTTACCTTTAATAAACACCAAAATTCTGATTTTACATGTTTCGTTATTTAAAAAACATAAATGATGTATCCTCTATATGTTACTGAGTTACTAATACTGGTATTTTCTTATTAATAACTTCCTCTTTCAATATTGGTAACCAGATCCTACTACATTCTGTCGAGGAATTTGCGACATAATTGGCCTTATTTAGCATAATTGGAGCTGATTTTTCTTTTTTTACCATCCGTTTCTTATAGGACTACATTTTAATTCTTACATTGAACCCTATGTTCAATATCCCATGAGTGTTTACATATTTGAAATCTATCAAATTCTCTATTTTTAATATAAGATTGATGTTCTTTTATTCTAACATTTAATGGCCTTGATGTTTCACCTAAATAAAACTGATCGCATTCACAAGGTATTTTATAAATGCAATTCTTTTTCCTTTCTTGTTCATTGTTAGGTTTGGTTTTGGAATAAATAGATCTCAACGTGTTTGTTGTTTTGAATGTTGTTGAAATGTTGAATTTATTTTCTATCCTTTTAAGTTTTCCTGATAATCCTTTTATGTACTGTATTATTATTTTATTCGTATTATTCCTTTTGTATACTGTAGGATCTCGTTCTAAGTTGTTCTGTTCTATTCGATCTAAATTAAAACTAAATGCACAAACAAATACTTACTATGTCGGGATAGTATTATGAGGTTTTTTTTCTGGTTTTCCCTCATAATTTACTATGGAATCACTAACAGGAGAATTTTATTGTCATCATGTCATGTGTTTCTCTTTTAAAGACGAATTACATGCTACGATTTTTTTCTGATGGATATTCTCAAGTTAAAGTTGATTTTATGTAATCGAATGAACTATCTTATAAGTAAAGTCGTCCCAGGAGCGCAACTCAACAATATTGGCAATATCATATTAAAGTCTTCTACTTTAAAATGCATAACGTATGTCTGAATTGTCAATATACATGAGTTAAATAAAATTAAATTATTAGAAGAATTTTTCACTAGGTATGTAACAAAAAACAAAATTTGTTTAATTTACTGTTTGTATTTTGAGAACGATTTCCGAAATGGAAATTGAAACGTCAATAAACGTATTTTTATCTTTAATTGTGGCTTATTGCCAGCTAAATAGTAATTAATTTAAAATGCCACAAGGAAATAGCTTCAGAACAATATTAAGAAAAGCATTCGGCTAAAAGTTGTGCCCCAATCGCCCATCAGAGTGCTGTAGGAAAAAAAACACGAATTAATACTCCTCGAATTAATAATTGTAACACCCGAATGTTATTCTAAGGATCTAAGTCTCTCAGACTGGGTTAATCAAATTGCTTGTCTATCCCTACTCATAATTTTTTCATTCAAATCAATTATTAAAGTATACATATGGTCGACGCATTATCGATCGGTGTAATTCATCCTTCTTTCCAGTTGTCAAGTATATTATCTCCGTTTAAGTACCTATTAAAAGGGTATGTCAGTATATGAAGAAGCGTTGGTGTTGTATTTTTCAAAAATTCAGCGGGGATTTCTTCTGATTCATAGGCTCTTTTATTTTTTACGGTTCTTATAAGTTTGGCAGTGAGGTCGTATTGTAGTTCTTGTGATTAGTGACTTTTAAATACATTTATGGTTAATTTCTATTTCTCATATTGCCGTTATCATGTTTAGTTTTTATGTCGTATCACATTCCTCTAAAAGTTCTTTGTTAATTGCGATATATTTTTTGTCGTCTACTTCTTGGAAGGTAGAAGTCAGTTCATCACTTTATAATATAATCTCTTTATTTATCGGTAGCTTCGCTCTTCTTTTCCCAAAGCTTCATATGCAGCTCCCTTTAGCGAATGTGTTACAGTCAAAATTAATAAACAACAAATTATAACAGGTAGACGATTAAAGTAATGATAAACAAATATCTCCCTTTCTCTTAAGGACAATATATGCTTAATAACATACACTTGTACTGATTTACACTACAAAACTTAAACTTTCTTCGAGATTGTTTACACAGTCTACAGCTGATGTTTATTTACCAGTCGAGTTAAATAAACAGCGCTGTCAATTCTTGCTCAGTTCGTTTGTGCATTAAATATATTAATATTTAAAAAAAAACTAATCAAAGCGAATAATTCTATTTTACAGTTAAAAAAAATAAAATTATATTGGCTTGAAATTGAAAGAACAGAAACGTCGGTCATCATAAAGGTTTCAATCGAGAAACTAGGGATTCAAGTGTGTCAAAGAGCCATTACATACAACATAAACTGTAATTTCTGCTTATACATCTCCCTCAAAAGCCCACTTCCCTCCAATTCCACCCAATTCTTTTGTCAAAAGTTTGCGAAATGAAATTTTCTCTACAAGTTGACAAGTCATCTAATAGCGTCAGCAACGCCACTTCTTTTCGTTGCCTTTTCTTCTACATACGAGAACATTTTACTTTTTTTATAAGTTCTATTAGGAGACCTTCCTTTATTTCTTTCAATTTTCGCTTCATTCTGTCACTATCCCTGTGGGACGGATTGAGGAACTATATTACGCGTCAGTCGAGGAATATGCCCCTTTTCGCGAAAGCGCATACGTGGAATGGTAATAGGGTAATCCCTCTTTCAATCTGGATATAATAATGCGCCAGACAAAAATCGATTTATTTACAACTAAAAAATATCAAAAAAATGAAAAGTTTTAAATTATTTTTTAAATTAGCACATTATAGTGACACTTTACGTGTAGAAAATTACCTCGAATGTATAATAAGAAATTCTAAATAATTATTTATATTATGAAAATTTAGAGAGTAGCTTACCAGCAGAAGACACATAATTGAAAAATGTCTTGGCTTGCCTTTTCTGATTTGAAGTGTAACTATTTGAATTTTTAATTCAGCTGCATGAAACACCTGATTTTAATTAGTCTCAAATCACCCCTTACTTGCGTAGTATAGCATTTTTCTGATCTTTTTTCGAAAAATAAAAAATTTAAAATTAAAAAAGGAACTACAGTATTAAAAAAGGACTAAGTGGTATCTTTAAACTAATAACGATGGTGATCATGAGCACAATAATATTATAATCTACAAGACTTGTCTGCCTAAAACCGCTACTTTCTTCAGATCTATTTAATTGCTTTTACAACATCCTTACGTACTTCACTTAGGTAGAAACAAACTGGATGAAGCTAAAGCAAAATATTTTAAGAAGTAGCATACAAAGCATTAGAAACTAAAATAAACAAAAATATAAAGATTAAATTAAGGACATCTTGGTATATGTTTCTGGTATAGCTGTTTCATTTTTGCTGCATTTTTTTTAAGTGAAAAAAAAATGCCGCAAAAATGAAACAGCTTAAGACAAGAAACACTGCAAACTGCAGAGTCGTACAATGAATATAACAAAATAAAAACGAAAACGTACAAATTAGTAAAAAAACAAAGGCAGACCATTAAGAGACAATATTAAAAACATTAGAATCACACTTATGGCGAACCACAACTAATAAATACGTTCATAAGACAATACAAAGCGAAATACAACTTGATAAAATCACATATAAAAAACACAAATCTCTTTAAAACGCAAAGATAATTAGGGGAAGATCAAATAATGAATGATCAGCTTGAATACGGATGAAACAAGCTTATTAAGCAAATCCAATGACAATTTCAAAAATTATTACAAACGGTGGAATGCTGGACGAATGGAGAGTAGCAGTAATCATGTTGTTTAAAAAAGGAGACCGTAAGAAACTCCAATAACTATAATAATATAAACTGATTAAGTACAGTTCTAAAACTGATATAAGAAGGAAGAATATTATTAAAGAATAATAATTAATCTACCCAGGAAAGCAGCTCTCTTGATTACTATTATCTACAGTAGAATGCTGCAGTTAAACCATTTTCCAATCCAGTGGAAATATGCTCATGTCATAATGATTGGTAAGCTAGGTAAGTTGCATACAGAACCTTCTTCCTATCGTATTATAAGCTTGTTACTTTTAATGTTCAGGATATTTGAAAGACTGCTGCTAAATAAAATAAGCGAAACTGCACCACGCGAGAATATAAAAACAAAAACACAACAACAAAAACAAAACGAAAATTATTCGTACCATGACGTTTAGAAAACGCTTGGTTTCCTGTAGATCAGTTTTTAAACAATTAAATATTTTAACTGTAATTTCGATATATATTTTCAGTTGTGTTGTTTATGTAAAGTCACATAGATGCAATTTTATTTGCAGAAATGATGTTTCCTTAATGAGTGGCTACAATTTTCGTTACAGAAATAATTTGGTAACCCCTGTTCGTCACTTGACCGTTGTGGACAAGGGTTCTTACCCAACATGCGTTCGTTTGTATAATAACTTACATAATTATGTTAAAGAGTCAAATATTAATGCATTTAAGAGAAGAGTAAGTTAAGGACTTACTTCTGATAAACACTTTCTATTCGTAAGAGGAATACTTGCAGGCATTTTTTTAACAATTTGTATGTTTTTTTCTATATTTTATGTTTTTATGTCAACTGTTTTTATGTACTAATAGATTTTACTGATTATAAATTGTATTTTGACGTATTTTAATACTTGTAAAAGTCAGATAAAATAAAAAATATTGATTGATTGATAATACCCGAAAATCGGTTTGGTTTCCGGCAAAAATATTCAACAATCCAACAGTGTTATAGGAGAGTAAACCAATTCAAGAAAAGTTTAAAGTATTTCTAGTATTTCTTAATATTCTGCAGGCTATGATAAGTCCCTTCCTGTACTTAATCTTTACTGCTAACTTACCTATTACAGATGACGTCACAGTGGCAATTTTTTTCAATGATACAGCCATTTTAATTTCAAACACAAACCTATATATATATATATATATAGATATATATATATATATATATATATATATATATATATATATATATATATAACCAAAAGGATGATAACGGGTACGAGTACTATGTAGTGAAAAGGAGATAATACTGGGAAGTACCCTTTTATAACTGAGGAAGCAAAATAAAACTAGGGTGCTTCGTTAGATATGCTTTTTAATTAAAGGTCTAAGCTTTCGTCAATGATTATTGACATCATCAGAGTAAACTACAAACAAACGAGAGAACAAACAATGAACAAGTGGAACCTAAGTATACAAATTTATAAAACACTTACCCTAATTCTAGCAAGTAACTCAGTGACTTGGGTTGAACACAAAGAAAGTATTGTCTATGTATATATTGAACATAGTTGCAGAAATGGTATACATAGTTTACAATGTTTTTTTTAATATTTAATTATAAACGATATATTTACTATAAATCTAACACCAAACAATTGAAAATCTTACACGTAGTTTAAAAACAATCTAAAAGTAATTAACAATTTACGGCGATGTCACTAAACTTGTTTGAACTAGCGGGATAATTTAAAATGTAAACATGACATATATAATCTAAAATGTTAACAACGAATACTGAAATAAATATAAAATACAAAAAAATAAAATAATTAAAATTTCCATTAAACGGGTTGATTGAAAATATAATAAAATAATACAGATGAGGAATGTTTTTATAATAATGATGGAGATATAGTATTTTTTTATATTATATATTTTTAAATTAAAATAGTTAAAGATCTAACCTATATCTACCACAAATCTACCACAATTCCATTTATTTATCTCTATGTTGATGACTTAATTATGGCTGTTCCACATGATAAGGTACAATATACACTTAATATCTTTAATTCATACAATTCACACTTAAAATTCACAGTGGAGGAGGAGTCTAACTCATCTGTCCCTTTCTTAGATACTTTATTTGTTAGAACTGAAAGTAATTTGATTTGCCTTGATTGGTATCGTAAAAACAGTAATTCCCGGAGATTTATTCCATACAATTCCTATCATCCCGAAAAACAGAAAATTAATGTTGTTCTAGCAATGAAAAATAGAATCACTAAGATTTGCCACCCTAAATTTGTTAACAAAAACATTAAAATTTTATATGATATATTGTTATCTAATCAATATCGAAAAAAACTGCTTAACAAATTGTTATTCTCTAATCCTATTGTAAACAAAGATGCAAATCAGAATGTTACTCTAGTTGATACTCATACGAGATATGGTAAACTACCTTTTATACAAAATCTATCTAGATCACTCATTAGTTTATTTAGTGAATTTAATATAAAAATATCTACTTACAACCAAAAAACACTTAACTTGTTTTACACCCGATTAAAAGATCCTACTCCCACCTTACAACGTTCCAACGTAATATATGGCATCCCATGTGAATGTGGCTTAGTTTATATTGGTCAGACTGGCCAAAAGTTAAGTAAAAGATTGGCCCTTCATAAAAGTGATTGCAGACTCAAACCACAATCTACAAGTCTTAGTATTCACGTCAATAGCAAAGACCACAGAGCCCTCTATAATGACACATTCATCTTAGATGTATCTAATAGAGATTTTCAGCGTAAAATACTTGAGATGTGTTACATTTATAATGCGAAAAATGCCATAAATCACAAGAAGGATGTGGATAATTTAAGTTCAATCTACACCTTCCTGCTTAAACAAAATATTTCAGGAATAAAAAAATTGTCGCCTAGATATATGAGTGATATAGGTTAGATTTTTAACTATTTTAATTTAAAAATATATAATATAAAAAAATACTATATCTCCATCATTATTATAAAAACATTCCTCATCTGTATTATTTTATTATATTTTCAATCAACCCGTTTAATGGAAATTTTAATTATTTTATTTTTTTGTATTTTATATTTATTTCAGTATTCGTTGTTAACATTTTAGATTATATATGTCATGTTTACATTTTAAATTATCCCGCTAGTTCAAACAAGTTTAGTGACATCGCCGTAAATTGTTAATTACTTTTAGATTGTTTTTAAACTACGTGTAAGATTTTCAATTGTTTGGTGTTAGATTTATAGTAAATATATCGTTTATAATTAAATATTAAAAAAAACATTGTAAACTATGTATACCATTTCTGCAACTATGTTCAATATATACATAGACAATACTTTCTTTGTGTTCAACCCAAGTCACTGAGTTACTTGCTAGAATTAGGGTAAGTGTTTTATAAATTTGTATACTTAGGTTCCACTTGTTCATTGTTTGTTCTCTCGTTTGTTTGTAGTTTACTCTGATGATGTCAATAATCATTGACGAAAGCTTAGACCTTTAATTAAAAAGCATATCTAACGAAGCACCCTAGTTTTATTTTGCTTCCTCAGTTATAAAAGGGTACTTCCCAGTATTATCTCCTTTTCACTATATATATATATATATATATATATATATATATATAGCATCTAAAAAGATGCAGAATTATTTGCATATATTAGAAAATTGGTCAACAAAACGAAAAATAACGAAAAATTAGCCTAAATCACATTTAGAGGAAGAAGACTCACCTGTCAACAAGTTGGTCTTAACAACGTACCTATTCCTTCTAGAGGCATAGTAAAATATTTTGGGCTACATTTGGACCAAAAGCTCACTTGGAGGCACTAAATTAACGCAAAAAACTCAATCTAGAATTAAAGTAAATGACTTAGTTACGTGGCAGGAAGTCACAACTGTCATTTGCTTTACAAGGTCATATTAAACCAATATGGACTTAGAGCGTAGAATTTTGGGGCTGTAACAAGCCATCAAACACAGAAATCTTGCAAATCTTATAATCAAAAACATTGTGTATGATATCACTCCACGCCAACAAGTATTATTAGTAAATTAGTCACCAATGGACCAACGAAGACTGAATAGGTCTCGGCCAGAAGACCTAGTTTAATAGGTAAAAATGGAGAACCGTCAATAGTATCATTACATTTACCAATTAGTCAATATACTGTTTATGAGTAGATTGTAAATATGCATTTAAAATAAAAAAAAAAAGGAATAATACAAAGAAAATTAGTGAAAAAAAGAACCCTGGAAGAAGAGCAGCAACACACCGGTCTTGCATAGATTGCAGTATTGCATCACTAGTGATACATTGGAAGCGATTATAGTAGAAGGCAAGACAAGAGATATATCCCTGAAATTTAATAAACCGGCATTTATGTGCCTTATTGATTTACCCAAAACATTTAATTAAGTACAAATACACGACGTCATACATGTGCATGTATTATATGACATAATCATAAAAGTAAAACATCCTTATTACAGTGAAAATCGTATACAAAGACACAGCAATTTAAAAGCCAAGAGTCAAAATGACAGAACTAATTGCATATAAAATAGGTATAAGACTATTTGGATGTAGTTATGCAAGAAGGAACCAACTACCAAAATACAAAATTTGATAATATTGCTGATATGCCATGAGGACGGTTTAAATTTTATTTGATTTTGAAGAAGAAAAAAAACCAAAGGCTTCAGCATCAACATTCTGTGTTATAATGTTGACAAGGATGTAACCAATTAGACACTATTCATGTGGTGGCCAGAATAGAAATATCAAGATAGTTCTCATACAAAAAAGTGTATTTGAAGTCCAACCTAGCCCTAAAATAGTACTATGAAGTTTTTATTCTCTGGGCACAGTTTCCTGCCAAACGACAGTGAATTTGGAGTCTGTCCTAAAATTCCACCAAAGACTTTACACACCTAAATTATATGAAGAATGCTAGAAAACGAAATATTTTAAAAGTAGTAAAAATGAAATCTGTTTACTTTTGGTCTACAAGTGATATTGAGAAAAGTATTTTCAACAGAAAAAAAGCCAGAAGAAAAACCAATATCGTCTGAAAAAAATATATACCAGTGGAATCTTCCCAGAAGACTGGCTTAGATCAACATTTATACCTATACCCAAGAAAAATAAAGCAAATAGCCTTATGAGCCATTTTCTGAAAATTTTACTCAAAATTGTACATCAACGAATATACACAAGATGCGAAAGACTACAAAAAAGCCAAGGTCAGCGAAAAGACGTGTTTCTCTGTTTTATCGACTACAAAAAGGCGTTTGATCGAGTAAAACACAAAGAACTCATAGAAACCCTAACACAACTTGGTATAGACTATAACACTGTAGCACTCATTAAAAAACTACATTGGGATCAAATGACGTCGATCAAAATAGACAATCGTCTGACAGCAGAATTGCCAATAAAAAGAGGAGTTCGTCAGGGCTCTGTACTTTCTCCACTGTTATTTAATATATATTCCGAAAAGATCTTTAAAAATGCCCTCGAAAATATTGAAGAGGGAATAAAAATCAACGAAGAATACGTAAACAACTTAAGATACGCAGACGACACCGTCGTAATTTCGGACAACGCCGAGGGTTTACAAAGACTTTTGAATGTCATAACCAGAGAAGTAAATATCATCATTAACTAGCCTCTAACGTTCACTACTGAACATAGGTCTCTCGCATGCTTTTCCACTTAGTCCGATTTTGCGCCATCTGAATCCAATTTGTAGTCACAATTTTTATGTCATCTGTTCATCTCGTTGGGGGTCGACCTCTATTTCTGTTAGATTGTATTCGGGGTCTCCATTCCAAAATTCTTTTTGAATCTTGCTACATGATCTGCCCAGTTTGTTTTTAGTGTTGTTATCCTTTCAATAACGTGTGATACTCCTGATCTTTTGCATATAGTAGCATTGGGTATTCTATCACGTAGAGAAATCCCTAATATTATTCTCTCCATTGCCCTTTTAGCAACTTGTAGTTTACTCACTGTTGTTCTTGTGAGTGTTAGGGTTTTTGCGCCGTAGATCATCACTGTCAAAATACACTGATTAAATACTTTTTTTTTCAGATACATTGGAATCTTAGACCTAAAAGTATATTTTATCTTTCCAAATGCAGCCCACGCGAGGTTTATTCTTCTTTTCAGCTTGACTGTTTGGTTGTCTCGACTTATTCTGGTCTCATGGAATAAGTATTTATAGGAGTCAACTGGCTCAATATCTTTGTCTTCTACTGAGATGATTTTTTTTGTGGAATAAATTTGTCAGAAATTGTGTTTTTAAAAAAATGATTTTAACACCAACTCTTTTTGTGGCAGTTCTTAGAGCATTATCTGTGCCTGATTAAAGCTGTCTGCAATAAGAACGATATCATTTGCAAATTTAATGTTATTTAAAAATTTTTCATCTACATTGATGCCCTTTTCGTACCAATGTATTGTTTTACAAGCGTATTCTACCAAAGTTGTAAATAATTTAGGAGACATGTTGTCTCCTTGCCGAACGCCTCTTTCAATCCGAAAGGTGTATCTGATGCTGATAGATGTATCTGATGAGGGATATGTATCGGTAATCTATTTTACATTGTGTTAGAGCTTGGAGCATTTTACTTTGGTTGACCGTATCAAATGCTTTTTTAAAGTCGACAAAGACAAGTATCAGGGGTCTATTATATTCAGTGGTTTGTTCAATTAACGACTTAATGGTTTGCAAATGATTATTTGTTCCGTATCCAGCTCTAAATCTTGCTTACTCGCAAGGTTAGAAAAAGATGAAGAAGTTATAATAGAAGTCTAGTTTTGATGTCAACCTATTAGTTATTATCTTCACAAATAACTTATAAACGTGAAATAACAAGCTATTAGGTCTATAGTTCTTAGCTCTGTTATTTAAACACTATTGTCAGTATTTTGTATATTTAGAATACGGTTTTTTGTTTCTCCTATAAAATTTAAGTTTTATGACTTGCTATGTTTCATAAATAACTGCTTTATTTGTAGAATTGCTGTATGTAGCTTTATAAATTTTGGACTTATGTTGTTGAAGGGAAATTTAATTTGGGATAAACTATTGAACTTATTTAATCGATTGCTTTGAAATTTTAATCATACTGTTATCACCACAAGAACCAATAGAATGTGTATATGAAGGTTCTAAAATTATTTTTCCAAAAGTTATTAATATTAATAAAAATCTATATTATCCGACTATCTTTGCTACTTTCTAAGTAACAAATGAAGATAAAAACATTTAAAAAACGCAGTTTTAAAGGTTTTTATATGACTTGTAAGTTCATTTTTCTTAAATTTGTTTTAAGTGCTTCACTTTTTGCTGATAGACGAAAACAGTGAAAATCTACCTTTTTTGTCATTAATTTTTTAATAGCTTATTAAATTCCAAAAAATCAACTGTACGAAACATATTAGGGTTTTTGTTACTGATATCCATACTATTTAAAACAGCTGTCGTTTGCTTGGCCGGTTATTGTCACGAAACAAACCAAAAAAGTCAATTTTTTTCAGTTTCATTAACTTTTTCTCTATTCTTATTTCTTCACTTTTAATATTCGCAAGGTGTTTTAGACAGTATTTATAAATTAAATATTGACTATAAATATATAATGCAGAAACGTAATATAAAATTTATAAAATGTAAATGTTTCAATAAATTATCATCATTGTCGACTGTATGCACTAGTTCAGAACTACATTACTTCATTAGGTACAAGACCAATCTTGACTGCTATTAATAGAAGCTAATTAATGTAACGGCGTTAACGTAACCATTGACGTCTAACATATTAAATATTAACTACAAAGTTTGTGTTAAGCATTCAGGGGGAGAGAATTATAGTTAATTTACAAATTAATTAGATCTAATAACTCAAAAACCTATTACCATTGGTATTTAAATAAATATATAAAGTGAGAAAGAAGGATAGGTCTCACATAGGCTGCCTTTGGTAGATTTAGTAACATTTTCAAGGCTATCATCCCAGTTTTTTTTAAAACAAAGGTTTTTAACCAGTGCGTTTTATCGGTTCTTACATATGGTGCAGAAACACTGACTCTGACAAAAAGAACAATAGATAAAATAAGAAGAATGATAGAAATAAGAAGAAGAACCGGAGTCACAGATGCAGTTGAAAAAATAGCCATTGCTAAATGGGCTTGGGCCGGACATGTTGCCAGATTAACGGATGGTAGATGGACCAGAAAGATTCTGAAATGGCGACCAAGGCAAGAGGCATATCGAAGCAGAGGACGACCACCGACTAGATGGACGGATGATATCAAGCGCATCACCACAAACTGGATGCAAGAAGCTCATGATAGAAAAAAGTGGAAAATTTTAGGGAGGCCTACGTTCAGCCGTGGAGAAATATAGGCTAATTAATGATGATGATGCTAAAGTGAGAGAAACAGATAACATTTTAGCCCTTCAAAAAACTCATTGAGATTTTGTGTTGTATAGAACACACACCTCTTAATATATTCTTAAAATTTTTTACAGCAGAATCTATTGCAGACTGGAACAGGATATCGCCACGGCATAATTTGACTTTAGGAATGCTCTTGAAATAAGAGAAGCATTATTTGCCATGAATGTGTTGGTCCAAAAGTGCATAGATATAAATCAATTTTTGTACATCTGCTCTTTGGGCTACAAAAAAGTCTGTGATAAAATCTAGACCAAATCGTCCCACACAACTACCACAACGAAAGAATTTGGATTGAAAAGTCATAAAAATTATAGTAAAATTTTACTTTCAGGAAACAGCCGTAATGAAGGAGAAGAATTTAAATAAAAAAAGGTACTTCGAAAAAATTCTTCAAGATGAGCTAGAAATATAAACAATATGTATAAAAGTGAAAGTAAAACCTGTCAATAATTTATAATACGCTGATAATGGGGTACTGACAGAGCAAAACCTTGAAGATCTCTAGTAACTAAAAAAATCGAGTTGTGATTTTGCTACTAAACTCCTTTTAGCCTATGAAGGCTGATATGTAATTAAGATTTGATCAGTGGGCCTCAAACAGTGGGGCGTTTAATTCGTTAAATATTTAATTTCGACCGCTTGAAAAGTAAAAATATTTAATTTCCTATTTTATGTTCAGTAATAATATTGGATTTTACTGTATCAAAGGAAAATAAAATGAATATATTATGTATATACAGAGCGTTTAAAAGAAGTGGGACGAAATATTTTGAATAATCGAAAATATTTGTCGACATCAAATGTTCATCAAGGTCTCTATAAGTCTCTATTTTGGGTAGAGTAAAAATAATACGAATGATTTTGCATGCAGTTAAATTGGAAAATACTTGCTCAGTTGCTGGTATGTCCAAATTTGAATAAAATTTATCCAAGACTTTACTTTCTGCAGACACTGTATTAAATATAACCTTGAAACAAATTGGCACTAAATCACTTTCGAGTTTTCAGCAAAACAAAATGTTTAAACACGTGTAGTCCAGTAATTAATACCAACGCTATTGAGAGTATGCAGTCCAGTAATTAAAAAAAAGATACTTTATCATTTAACTAAAACACACCACAAAATTTGAATTGAATTCCCGAAACACTTTTTTGTTTCTTCATTTTAACAAGCATTTTGTCCTATTCAGTGTCTGATATTTCGCTAGCAGGATTGCAAAAACCGTTCGCATGTTTTAAATAAGGTTTTTGCTGATTATGTATTTTGTTAAATTAATAAAACACAAAAATACAGCCCACGACCATCAATTAATGTTTAACGATAAACAGAAGAGAAATATGATGACGTATGAATTTGTTGATGGCAGTGTCGTTAAGAAAAAGATATTTTAAACAGCATGAATCATTTTTCAATTATTGTGTGGATTTAAGAAATACATTACTAAACAAATTTTTTAAGTGTGTATAAAATCTTAACTGTCTTTTTTCCTGAGATTACAATTATTATGACATATGGTATTCACCCCTTATTTTTCAAATAATATATTCTTGTAAATTCATAACTTTAATTATTGGGTAAACCTATATTATACGATACGTCAGAAGAAATTAAAAAAATTAACATTGCAATAAAATTAAAAACCAACGATAACTTGTTGAGCAGCACTGATTAAAACAACAGAGCAGTAAAATGTTATTCATACAGGTAGTGTAAAATTTATCGCCGCTTATCTGGTCCGCTAGTAATAAAGTTACCAGCATTTAATTGCAAAGCGGTCTTCTTAGGTGAAAAATCTTCGGTTTCTTTTTGGCGACTCTATTTGAAGATCTGTGTACGATCTATTTTCTTGACACTGTTTATATAATTTTCTCTTTCAACTTTTGTATAATTCTAAATAGTCATAACGAAATAAGAAAGGAACTCATAATACAATTTTCCAACAAATTTGTATTATGAGTTCCTTTTGTGTTCCAGCACATTTTTTCTACTCTTTTTGACCTAAACAGACTTTTTCTTTTTTTACATTCACCACTTGATTATTTGTGATCTTCTCTAATTTATTTTCGTTTTATTACTTTGATATCCAGCATAAGCTACTTATATTGAACTAAATACATTGGCTAATAGAAGCATTGACTATTACACATTTCTTTGCACACGCACTGATGTTTATATTTGGTTGTATATTCCTATTGATTTTAGAAAACCAAAAACTGACGAATAGATACAGTTTTTTTCTAGACACTCGCGTAGCATTGTCGGTAGGTTACACTTTTTCCTCTCGTTTGAATATGCAGGACATTCTATTAAGCAATTTTGGACACTTAAACTGTTCAAACAATACTTCCAGTAATATGGTATTTATGTGTTAAACGTGTTGTCCTAATCTCAGTAGGTTTATTATAGTTTGGTCTTTCCCGTTGCTGCACATATTTTTCCATCTTGTAACTGTTGTTTTTATGTCTCGTAGTTTTTGTTGAGATTGATTCCATTCTTGAAGACACCGTTCTTTCAATGTCGAGTTATTTCAGTGATGAAAATCTTTCTTATAGGTAGATTCTATCAAGTCTTCTTTGTTTACTGAAAATTTGGCGGCACTATCTACTCTTTCATTAACATGTGATGGGATCCACATAAATTTTACAATCGCATTATGGTTGTATAATACCCAATTGTTGAAGTTGGTACAAATGGTTTTTTATCAATCGCAACTATGAATCAGTTGGGTAAATGGTGCCTAAGCTACTCATGGAACTTAAGGAATGTGGCTCCTGTCTAAGTTGGCGTTCAGTGCGTATTCTAATGTTTTGTAGATTGCGAATAATTCTCCTGTATATACTGTGCTAAAATTTGATATTTTGTATGAAGCAGTGTAGTCGTTGTATATGAGGAATTTAGATGCATCAGTATAAATATGTTGGCAATTCTGTTAATTATCAATATTACTATTAAATTGTTTAACCATGGAGGAAGAATTAAGTTGATTACTAGTCTTTGTTAAACTCAAGCCTAGGAAGGGTTTTCCGACTATCCAAGGAGGAACGGTTAAAAGGGTGGTTTGGTATATTTTAGGGAAGACAATATTATTGCTGGTCATGTATCTATTAAGTCTTTCATAAAAAGGGGGTTTAGATCATTTTTTGTTAAGATATGTTGTGTGGAAACGAGAAGCAAAGATATTGTTTCTGACAGGATTTTCCATATTTGTAGGATATACTAGGCTAAGATATTGCCTTCTTAAATCCAGAGGCAGTTCTCCAACTAAACATAGTAAGCTATATGTAGGTGTTGTACAAAAATCTCCTAAGGCTATTCTTACAGCTGCATTTTGGATTGTTTGCATCTCTTTAAAAAGTGATTGACTGGTAGACTCATACACTATTAAACCATAATCGACTTTAGATCTAATGAGGCTTTTGTCAATAGAATATCTTGATCACATCTCCAATTTTCAGTAGATAGGACTTTCATTATGTTCAAATATTGTTGACAAGATGTTTTAGGGTAATAAATATGTTTCTTAAAATTTAAATGTTTTTCAGAATTATTCCAAGGAATTTAATACAATCAACATATTCTATTTTTATATTAAAGAATCTAAGTTCTGCACTACTAACATTACCTTTTCTGGTGAAATATATACATTTACTTTTGTTGGAACAAAATTTCATTCAAGATTTTATTGACCATATTTCTAATGTGGAAATAGTATCTTGTAAAATTTATTTAATGAGTTCTATGTTTCTTTCTTTAGAATACAGTATGAGATCATCTGCGTATAATCTACTCTTTACTGGTGGATAATCGTCTTGCAAAATACAGTGAATAGCAATAAGAAAAAGAGTAACACTAGTCGATGATGCTTGAGTGGTACCATTTTCTTGTATTTTTGTATAATTTCTGTAAAGTTTTAATTGTTCCATGGCGCCAAACTGTATAAGATGCTCTAGTTGTATAAAAACATACCGCTATGCAGCTTTGATGATTTCCTAGCGTTTAATGTATTTTAGACTCGAGGTCAACTAAGTTGTCTAGAGTTGAAAACAGATCATTGCTCGAGTGTCCAAATAAGGCATTGATTAATTAATTTTTCGGGCACCTTGCTCATTGCACATCCTAACGATACTAGACAGTAGGTGTTTGGGTCTGAACGTGGTTTACCAGGTTTAAGGATGGGTATTGTGTAAAAATCATTCAAATTATGTGGAAACACTCCTTCAAGCCATATTTTGTTATATCATCATCATCACCCAGCCCTTTGCGTCCACTGCTGGACATAGGCCTCTCTCATTTTTGTCCATTGTGCTCATTTTGTTATATATCTTAAGTAAATACGCAGTTTTATTTTTATTCAATTTTTTAAGGAAAATAATAGAAATATCATCTGGACCAGGACCAGACTTTTTAATAGAATTTATAGATTTAGTTAACTCTTTTCTAGTATTGGTGCATTTATTGGTAGGTTATTGCTTTTAGTAAATTAAATTCTTGTAATTCTTTTTTGGTTTTAAATTGTAAAAACTCTTGACAAAAGTTTTCGTTACTTGAATATGACTCGTAGAATAAATCTGTAAGACAATATAAATATATTGGCTATTCCAGATCTAGATGTATAAATTTTGTTATTATATTCTAAAAATCTTATTGATGAGTTTGTGTGGCGTCCCGAAATTTGGTTAATGTTCCCACACTTTTGCTGCTGAGGTAGAACTGTTTATTGTTAATAAAAAATTTTTCCACGATTCTTTTTTGCTTCTTTTATCACTTTTCTAACAATACTTCTTAACTTCTTATATTCTAGAAGATTTTCTTGGGTTTTTTGTTTTTTGTATTTATTGAATGTTCTGTCCGTCCTCTTTATAGCATCCTGACAGTGATTTTTCCAACACAGTACGCCAATACGACTACTTTCTTTTTTTAGATAATATGATCTGCTGCGGAAACTATGACGGAGGAAACTTTGTTTATATTGGCATGCGCGGATGGATCTGAAAAAGAATTTAATTGATTCTCCACAAATTGTGTAAACGGTGTCCAATCCTCTGTTTCTGTCTTACATCTAGTGTATGGTTGAATTTTTTGTGTGTTTTCGAAATGTGGGAAAATGATCGCTTCTATACAATTCTGTCCTAGCTTCCCAAGTTACGTTTTGAACTAAAGAATGGTCTAGAAGAGATAATTCAATACACTGAGTGTTTCCAGTAAAAGAATTAAATATTGTTGGAGATACATTGTTAAGTATGGTATTATTGATGTTATTAATGACAGTTTCTATTATGTGACCTATTTTGTTATATCTATTAGATCCCCAAAGTGGATTGTGTCCATTTAGATCTCCTACTATAATCTTAGGCGATAATATTTGTTCTATAATATGAGTTATCTCTTTTATACTTATATCAGTATTCGGTGGAAAATAAATGTTACAGATGGTAATAATTTTTAGAGTTATAATGGTTACTGCCACTGTTTCAAGGTTGGTCTTTAAACGTATTTGTCTAGATTCCAATGAGTTATTAACATTGGCTTTTATATGAACAATGAGTTATAAACCCCTCCACTGGCTTTTTTAAAATCACGTCTGTTTTTCTGACAACCTGTAAATGCCTTTAATTTTGCTAATTTTTGGTCAGTAAAATTAGTTTCTTGCAAACATATTATTGAAGGTGAGGGTTTAGTAATTAATAATTTAAACATTTTTAGTTGTGTATAATAACCGTTTGTGTTCCACTGAAGAATTGACATTTTTGTTCTATAATATGTTAATTTATTCTTGTACTTGATCACTCTCTAAATCAGAGGAGGAATTTGTATCTAGTTCTTCTTCTTCTTATTCCATCATCCAGGGAAAGATTGCCTTTAATCTTTCCCTGGATGATTAGTTGAGGGATTGCGTAATTTTTTCCTCTCAGAATATGGCCGAGGTATTCAATTTTTTGTACCTTGATCAAATTGAGTACTTAGTTCTCTTTCAGCATTTTTCTTTCTTAAGACTTCCTCGTTTCTCACCCTATCTGTTTATGGTATATGGAACATTCTTCGCAACGTCCACATTTCAAACGCCTCCAACTCATTAATGCAAGGTACTTTCAACGTCCATGTTTCCATGCCATATAACAATATTTAACCATCCTGTAGTGGAGATTAAATGTAAGATTGGGGTTACATATTAGCGGTTTAAATTTGATAAAAGCTTGTCTTGCTTGTTCGGTACGGCATTTTATTTCTTGTTAAGGATCCCATTGGTTATTTATCATCATTTCCAAGTATATAAATGTTTTCACTTGATCGATTGGAGCATTATCTACTTGCAGTTGTATTTTTAAAAATGCGTTTGTTTTAGTAATTTGGATATTTTGCTCTTAATCTTTGTGCAACGTGTTTTCATTATTTTTCATTAAACAGAGGGTAGATGTTGTCTATTAATTTTAGTATATCCTCAATATCTTTTGTAAAAGTTTGAGCAACACTCAATGGGTCGGGTGAACCATCGAAAATGAGTATCGTTTCTTAATAATTAAGATCACTTTCGTTTGTGTCGTCTTCAAAAAAATACTTTTGTTGACTGCATCAATGTCTGTGTATCAATAGAATCTATTGTTCTGATAGTTCTTTTATTTGTGAACGTATATCCGTAGCAGGTCATAAAAAGCATTCTGAAGTTTCAGGTGGTGTAACTGTTTCGGTGAAAACTCTTTTGCTCTGTGTTTTCAGTGCATATTCTGTGCTAATTGGTGAAGTGATCAATGATTCATTAGTTACTGATCCTATTTTATTAACGTTTATACCTTGTATAGACAGGTACCTGTACCTTGTAATCAGGTTATTTTTTTTTGGCCTTAGTGTATTTACATCTACATCCTTATTTTTGTATTGTTTAAATTAAGTGTCTTATACACAATAATTTGGTTCTGAATCGATTTTTGCTGAGTGTTGTGTTACGTCGCCTATAATGTCTGCTGTAGTTACTGTGTTCTTTATTATTGAACTAAAATTCTTGTTTTTTTAAGAAAGTTTGAGGCTGAGGTGATATGGTCAATCTTGTTACAAATATAACAGGAGTGTTGGTCTACAGAGATAAAAATTCTATAGTTTGTATTGTCATGACAAATTAACAAGAATTCAGGAAGTATTAGGTCCAATAAAGGTGAAATATATACTTGTCTACAAAAACTTAGTACGTGTTGAAATTCGGGACGAGATGTGCCAATTCTAAGGAATGATAAGGGAGACATAAAACCTAGTTTCTGTAGTTTTGGTTCTAGAATATTGCGTGGAATTGTTGGACATACATTAGATAATACTAGTCGTTCACTAGGAGTAACTAATCTTCTCACATATATTAGTTGATTGTTTACTATGATTTTTCCTTGATGAACATTGAGAAATTTGTCAACTAATTCTTCCTTGGATAAATAAATACAAATCCTGTTGTTAGCTATTCAAGAAGAAAACAATATATCTTTTAAAGAAATAACTGATCCTAGTGATACAAAGTAATCTTCTAATTTTACATTTTCTAAATACAATAGCTTGCTTTCTGGATGGAAAATTAGGAGTACTGGTTACTGATGAGTATGTTTTGTTAAGTGTTGGTGGTGAAATACAACTCATTTCCTGAGCTAATTTGGAATTAAAATTAACAATTTAAATACACTTTAAAAGTAGTGATTAAATGTACGACATCTAAATGTCGTCCTGTATTCAAACTATAACAAGGCAAGTCGGAGAAAGAACAAAAAAGATAAGAAATTCTTGTTTGTATTTGAAATATTCGATGGTTTTTCTTGTGTTGTCAAATAGATATTTTTGTTTATTACTAATAATTGATGTAATATAAGCTGACTTATAGAGTCTCTGATGTTACTTCACCAACTTAGTATTGTAATTTTTCAACGGGTATATTTAACTTAAAAGTCACTTAACTTTAAGAGCCAATATTTTCCTACTATTCTAGTTAACTTCCAGGTCAGGAATAACTTCTGTTGTTGGCTTAAACTAATATTTACTTTGCACTTCTTATATTCACGTATCTTTTTTTCTGACTATAAAATATTAATCTATTTAAAAGCGATGTTGCCAACTTTTGTATATACCAACTTGACTTTCGCTCTTTCGAAAAAATGTGTTAACAATTGTCGTATGCTGTTCCGAAAGCTTCATACCTAAGTCCAAATTCTATTTCTCCACGTGATGTTCGTCTTTTTATTATTAATAATTTCTTCCTGTTAAAGAGTCATTTTAAATTCTATGAATGCTGATAATTTTTATGAAAGAATGCAATATTAAAAAAAAGTCGAAAATAGAAACAAATATTACATTTAACAGAACAACGAACGATATAAAATCAAATCAGTACGAGACAAATTTATTTCTTTATAAATATACTATATTTTATCATACACCAATAATCTGTTTTCTACCAGATAACTATTTTCGTAAGGATAATTCGAATCTAGTTTTTTGTTTGTAAGCTCTTTCATACAGGCAGTTCCTCATTGATGTCAAGCCAGGGGTTAGATATTATTGATGGTCGAAGCCGGAGTAGATCTACCGTGAATACAAAATTGTTATTACAGAGGGGTCGGTAAGAACTAATGTACATTCAAAGAAAAACTTGGTTGAAATAAATGACAAATAAAGTCGCTTTAATATTGCGGAAGAAATGTTGAGTAAGGGATGTAAACATTTCAGTATGGGATGACCGAAATACTATTTCTAGTATTTCCATTTATAATTAAAAATAATACGGTTATGTCGTAAATACCTAATAGTACGATGCGACTAAATAAAAATCGCACCCTTAGTGCAAGACTGCAGTAACTCAAAATTTTATAAAAATGAAGTAATCACGGAATTCGATTGTAAACAACAACAGCGTTTTTGTACATAAGTTCCGTGCAAATCTGTTGTAATTCTAATGTAACAGAGTTACAACAGTTTTGCACGGAACATTGCAATGGTTTCGATAACAAGCAATGAAAGGAACAACAAAAGTAAGATATTTATTATTTTAATATCTATATCTGTAGTGTTTAATTTTAATATACAGCGTGTCTACATATTCCATTAACGGCCAAGACAATAAATAAAGTTTTGCGAGACCAATCTATTCATGTAATTTGTATGTCTTTTGTGTAACATTATATTTTCCATAAAATGTGTGCGATGTCGTTTGACCATTTACTCATTAGATTAGATTAGAAGCACATAAATTAATACTAATTATTTACAGATAAAAAGTATTTTTCTTATGACAGGAATAATAGTATCTCACAACTTATGTATTAACAATACTGACAGGTTTCTAAATCCTAAATTGTATTAAATCTTCATGTAACCTTCCGGGGCGATTGTCTTTTATCCCGTAATTCCCAACTTTTACTAAGGTAGTAAATTTCAATCCTTTTGTTAATTACTGTACTCAACGTAGCCTGATTAGCATATTGTTATTATGGTCCTTTGGTTTTGAATCTAAATAAAAATATTGAAAGTTTTACAAATAATTTTTCTACCTTGATATGACATTTTCATCATAAAGCAAAGGAATTGTAGCTATCAGAATTATGTGCAGATAGAAAGATTAAATTGCCGCTAGCAATAAACCGTTTTATTAGGTACCTATTCATTCCAGGTAGCTATTTGATTTCTTGGAATCTATTTAATGTAAAGTTTAATACCATACTAAACCCCAATTGCTGTTGATGATTATTTTTTCTTTACTTACCCTTTCTTATTTATTGGAATATACTAAACGTATATAGCAATTCCGGGAAGAAGCCCACCATAGTTTTTATAAAAATATTTTGGCCCAAAATGATATTCGAGAAGAGGACAACAACTAACAAAAAATGTGTCTATACTTTTTACAATTTTCTCCGTGCAAAAGTGTTTTAATTTTAAAATCCTATGTGTAGTGATTAACAATTTTCTCAGTGAAAAAGTGTAACTTTAAAATTTCTAATTTTTTTAGCATAAATATTATTTTATTTAAATTTCTATTTTTGGTTATTGTAATATAGGCTGAAAGGCATGCAAAATCATAATTAAATATTAATTTTTTTTAAACTTGTTTTTTATTTCATCAATATTAGCACGAAAATAAACAAAATCATCTTTATCTCGTAACTTACTTATTCTGACTTATTGCAGTCTTGCACTGAGGGTGCGAAATTATTGTAAAACTAGCTTAGAATTAAGTACACAACGGTTCAAACGTATCAAACATACCAATACAGTCAATATATTGACTATATTGGACTGCTATCTCTACACCGAGAAAAAATGTGGGGTTTAAAAGGAAAGGATCTGGCTTTACCATACGAATTTTATACGAAATATGCCGATTTACATATAAAATTTGTGTAATAAAATCATTATCAATTTTTATAAAAAGTTAAACAAAATATATTTAAAAATTATAATACAGTTATACAATAATATTAATATGTGAGGTTAATGTCATTATCAATTTCATCTGCTAAACTAATTACAATACTCGAAAATGATCCATATGAAATTAAAAATTTTTAACTTTTTTATATGTGCAATTGCATTTTACCAGTTCAATCTTAATATTTTTTGATGGTTAGACACTATAGGATAGAGCTAGAAGCACAGATATACGACATAGATGCAGGGTGGAGAACATCAAAAACTGGGTAAAAGAAGAGTAGAATGGAATGATCCTATAAGCCTAATGACAACAAATAGAGTAGTAAAGACGACAAGAGATGGTTCCCCAATAGGAAGACGATCAGTAGGAAGACCGCGAAAACGATGGAATGACAACTTACTGGAGGCACATTGAAAAACGGACAGTCATATCTATATAAAAAGAAGAAGAAGAAGAATATTAATATTTTGTACTTCACTATTAAAAAGTTGAATTATAGAAGAGTAGCCTTAAGGCGAGCTTTTAATTGATGCCGTTGTTCCATATCCCATGTGCCTGCTATATATTTCATCGGATTAAAAATACAATATTGTGATTGTAGCCTTACCATTAAAAGTGTAATTTTGAATCGTAACTTTACTATTATTGACACAAGGAGATTTATTTATTTGTATACTATACTTATCCAAGAAATTAACTCACTACTTCAATAAATCAATATTATTTGTAAACAGACGAAGAATAAAAAACTTCACCAGATTTATTCTACATTTTATTAACAATTATAACAATTTGTCTAATCATCAGAAAATGTTGAAGTACAGGAGAAAAAAAAATAAAACGGAAAATTCTAAAAAAATAATGATAAGAAAAGTAAACTGAAATATGGAAAAACTCTCAATAACGAGTGTTTCCACCTCTACTATGTATAACAGCCTCACATCGTTTACCCATACTTAAAATTAATTGCAGTATTTTATTCTACTCTAGTTCTCTCCAAATCTGGATCATCCTCTCTCCCACTTCCTGTAAGTTGTTTGGTTGGATCGGTGTCGCTGTTAATCGCCTACCAAGGATATTTCAAAGATTTTCGATCTGATTTAAATCTTGACTATGTGCTGGTCATTCCATAGTGTTAATTTCTACCTCTTCTAGACAATTTCTGACGACTTGTGCAGCGTGAGGTCTGGCATTAGTAAGAAATTTTCACCGATATAAGTAGCGAATAGTACTACATTTTGCTCCAGGATCTCCAATATGTACCTTTCAGCTATAACAGTACTAGGTCCGTATGTGCGGTCAAAAAAATACCACGCCACACCATAAACGATCCTCTACAAAAACAAAAAAATTTGGTGTATGAGAAGTTACACTAAGTATATCGTTCGTTGGGTTGTCGCAACACACGAACGTATACCACTTTATACGAACATCACACACACGAGCTAGTAGTGGGAGCTCTATATTTATTTCTACAGATATATTCCACCAAGAATTGCAACAACTCCAGAAGCCGTTACCATTACTGCTTGGTGTTCAAATAAAATCGTAATTTGCAACGTATATGTTCCTCCCTATTACACTCTAACAGCTCTCGAAATTACAAACCTAACTAACCAACTTCCTGAATTATTTATCTTAGTTGGAGATTTTAATGCACATAGCACTATGTGGGGCTCCATTAATACTTTCGGTAGAGGCAAAATGATTATAAATATATTCAATTCCAACTTTAGTTTTCTAAATACTGGAAGCAGTACATACTTTCATATCCAAACAGGTACTCTCTCTTCCATTGATTTAAGTATATGTAATCCAGAATTATCTGAATCTCATCTTATTCAATATCCAAAATATACTTATCTTACATGGAAAACACTGGAAAGTCTTTATGGCAGTAACCATTTTCCCATCGTACTTTCTAACAATGATAACTCACAAAGGCAAAGCAAAAATAAGTGGAAAATTGCTCACGCTGACTGGGATCTATTTAACTTAATTGTCAATGAACAAAAATAAATTCTCCTTTATGAATTCTGCTGATGAAGATCTTAACATGTTGATTAATTGTAATATAACTTCCGCTGCAAAATACATCGGTAAATACCACTTTGATCACTCCAAAAGATATGTTCCGTGGTGGAATAAATCGTGAAAAGTAGCTGTAAAAGATTGTAAAAAAGCATTAAACCGATATCGTAAAACTAGTAACCAAGCGAACCTAATAAATTTTAGAAAACTAAAAGCTAAATCTAAGCGAATTGTTAAAGAAAGCAAAAATACCCATGGAACAAATACATCAGTAGCATAACTTCCGACACACCTTCTAGTCAAATATGGACTAAAATAAAACAGATGAAAGGTAGATATACAACATACAAAATTCCAGCCGTTATAAAAGATAACAGTGTCATAACCATAGAGCAATAAGACAAAAGAGGGAATCTAATCCTTATGAAAAGGAGACCAAAAAAGTGGCCTCTGATGGCGTATATATCCGGAAATGCGAATGCGCCAAATTTAAATTTTCCGACACTTATCAACAGTAGCTATATAATATTTTTCAGAATGTGTCTTAGACGAGAAAGTTTTAATTAATTAATAACGATAAGAGTCTAAAATGCGACACAATTGTTAAAAAACTTCAATATAAATAAGATTTCATGTGACATTTGGGACAAACAATAACATAACCCAACTAAATTTGATGTCAAACAAGGAGAGAGACTCTCTTTCCTTGTTTAATGTGGCCTCTAAAGATCGCACTTCCTGTCTAACAATATGTTTGCCCCCACTACCTTTACATTCCCTCTTTTATCTTTTTGCTCGATGGTCATAACTGAGAACCAGCAGATTGTAAACAAATTTGTCAAATACTATCTAAATAAAACTAAACATGATAACAACTGTACTGGACCAACAAACATAACAAATACATGTGTTGTATATAAGAATCCAAATTCCAATGATCATCCTGCCAATCTCCCACTAACAATCGACGAATTAGTCGAAGCTATTAACTCCCTAAAGAACAGTGCTGCAGAGCCAGATGGCATTCCATCGATATTCCTAAAACATCTACATGAAGATACCCTAATAAAGTTACTAAAATTCTACAATAACATATGGCTAGGTAACCAATTTCCATCATGTTGGCGACAAGCTATAACAATTTCACTCAAAAAAAAATGATACTTCTGTCAATACAACTATGTCATTTAGACATTTAGACCCATCTCATTAACGTGCACACTTTGCAAACTCCTGGAAAAAATTGTTAACAAACCCTTACTTTGGTATCTTGAAAAACATAATATTATCAATACCGCTCAATCAGGATTTCGTCCAAATCGTTGCACGATGGATAATCTTATCACTCTTTAATCCAATATCATAGAAGCATTCTTTAATAGAAACAACCTTATAACTGTCTCACTCGATACAGAAAGTGCTTTCGACACAGCATCAAGGCCGACGATTCTAAAAAAACTTAAAGAGTCTAATTTATCTGGAAACATATATCTATTTGTTGAGAATTTAACTTGAAGAAGTTTTAAACTCTCTGCAAATGGTAAAATGTCTCCCTTATATATTCTGGATACAGGAGTACCTCAGGGATCAGTCTTCGGCACAACCCTATTTTTACTGCTTCTTAACGACCTTAGTTCCTTAGTACAACTCCCTGTCAAACATAATAACTATGCGGATGATCTAGTCATTTACTGTTGGGGTAAAGTAACAAGCTCCACTAGCACTCTTTTGCAAAATACTATTGATAACATCTCTCACTGGTCCAACAAAATTGGTTTCAGCTTCTCGCCTACAAAGTCTAAAGTGATTAACGTTAGCAAAAAATATAAATAAACTCTTCCACTTATAAAATTAAAAGAGCATCCACTACAAGTAGTTGAAAATCACAAATTCTTAGGGGTAATTTTCGATAAAAACTTAACATGGAAGAGACATATAGAAAAAACTAAAGCCAGTGCTTCCAAAAATATAAATCTCTTAAAATCACTAGCCAATCGACAATGTGGAGCTAAAGAAGAAGTCCTACTAAGTTTATACAGAGCCCCAATAAGATCTAAGTTAGACTACGGATCTATGTTATATATGTCTGCCCCTAAAACTTATTTAAAATCACTAGATACAATTAAAAACACTTCATTAAGATTATGTCTTGGAGCCTTCAGATCTAGCCCTACAGAAAGCATATATGTCGAATCGTGTGAAACCCCTCTAAATATTAGAAGACAACGTCTATTAAACTCCTATTTTACTAGGTTTTCTGCAAACCTAAATAATATATCTTTCCAACTTATTAAAAATTTTTAATTAACAGAAGCACACAGTAGAGCTGCTGCCAATTTATCACTACAATTTCTATTGCCATTCTTAGAAACTATTGACCTTAATCTCATCACCGCCATTATTCAACCCAATACTCCACCTTGGCTTAAAATATTACCTGACTTTAACGTAAATTTGTGCAGATATACGAAAATGGAAACCTCCACGATACTCATGAAACAAACTTTTAACGACATAATTAATAGAGGCAAGTTTGATAACATAGTATACACAGATGCATCTAAAGACGAAGAAAGTGTCAGATGTGCTGTTACTTCCACAAATAACATACTAGCAATATGCAGACTACCCAAGATGACCAATATATTCAGAGCAGAATTCTACGCTATACTTAAAGCACTAGAGGTTCCAATACAGTGTACCAAAAACTTAGCAATCTGCACAGATTCATTATCATCCATAAATTCAATTAGAAAAATCTACACATCAAATCCTTTAGTTAATGAGATCCACGAAAGATATACAGCACGTGCTAAATCAAACACCTCGGTTTCGATAATATGGAATCCTTCACATGTTGGTATTAAAGGAAATGAAAATGTTGACCACATAGCAAAAGAAGCACGTCGCTCTGACCTTACAGATGAAAAAGTTCAAATGTGGCAAGACATAATAATTAAAATTAAAAAGTTATCTACCTTAATGTGGCAAAATCAATTAAACAGGTACTCTACCCAACTAAAGTCCATCCAACCAAACATTTTAGGACCTAGAATTGTTAAAATGGAAAGAAAATCGAAGACTATCATTAGAAGGCTCAGAATTGGGCACACCCGGCTAACCCACGGATATCTGATGGTTCCCGAAGAACCTCCAAACTGCCAATATTGCAACTCCCATCTAAGTGTACACATATACTTGTGGAATGTAATCAGTACGCAGCAGCACGGATCAAACATGGTATCCACGGAAGTTTATGTGATATTTTAAAATCTAAAAACAATATGTCTAATGTGATAGAGTTCCTTAAAAACTGTAAATTATATCACTTGTTGTAATTATATCATCTATCTATATTTCAATTTTGTAATCATCCGCTAGTTTTTTATTTTTTTTATATCATCTGTATTAAAATTTATTGAATCAATGTAACTTAATTTATTGTTATTCTTCAATACAGTTCTCTCGTGTCAATGGCCGCAGCAGCCGAGACATGTAATTTGAAATAAAAAAAATTATGGTTTAATTTTATATTTAATAATATCCATTTTTTATTGTGTAAATAAAATTGTCTTTGAACATTAATATGTATAAATCAACTAAAAATATTATTGTAATTTATAAACAGAAACGTTTAAAATCCGTTAGATACAATTTTTTAAAAAGACCTAATTGTTTAGAAAATAAAAAAAATAGTAGAATCGCAATCATGACATTCACTTCCCTGCTCACGTCATTATTTCCTACCATCATTTGAATGAATAGAATCAGTCGTTGCCATTCTGCCATTCTCTGTAATAACAAATGGTGTAGCACAAATTTGATGATGAATACTGGTAGTGACAAAGGACTAGTGAGTGGCAGGTTCACTTCAAATGGATTCTCATTACGATGCACATTCGATACATTATTGTTTATTATGTCATACTGTCTGAAATATTAGTAGAGGGATCTCTTTCTAAATAATAGGGCCGAATCTATGCGTATGTATGTAAAAAAAGTAATTTTTCCAATAATATTGTTACAATAATACTGCAATAACGATTTGTTAAGTATTCGTACATTTTAAATAAACTGAAAAAGTTTAATACGACAGAAAAATTTAAACAATTATTGAATTGAAAATGAAAAATTCAAAAGTAATGAAATAAGGTTACAATTTTATTAAATAAATTGTGTTCTTTTTCTTTATTTCGGGGTTTAGGCATTTGGTGGTTTTACAATATAGCATTTGTTTAGTTAGTCGATTTTTGATTCATTACCATTTTGTTTCGTATTCTTTTATTTTGTCATTGTTACACTCTCACCGGCACAAAAACCGGGCACTCCTTGAGTTTTTAAGTACTTTAATAAAGAAATACATTAAATACATTAAATATTGGTACAATAATTATTAATTAACAAATTTTAAACTACGTTTCTTTTTCTAAGTTTCCTAGTAAAGCTTGGTTTCATAGAAGAAATTAGTAAGGTTTTGGAATTGATCTGGCAAACTGAGAATATTTTGTATGTTTAGACTAAAAAGATTCTTTTTTCTTATGTTGTTGAAGTGGGGACAGTCTTCGAGAATATGTATAACAGATAGAATATTACCACAGTGTGTACATGTAGGTGAATACTGAAAAGTCATTAAATGTTTATGAGTTAGTCTTGTATGGCCGATTATAAGTCGGCGAATTAAAATTTGGTTTTTTCGTGTCATGGAAGAAAACTTAAGCTTTTTAACGCTGGAATGGATGTCAAGAAGCTTGTGTTGTAAAGAGGTAGGCTAGTTCGTTACCAGGGATTCCTACATGAGACAAAATCCAGATCATGGTTATGGATACTCCCATTGGGATTAAACTATCGAAAGAGTTTTGACTGAACCATAGGATGTACTGTGAACACACTTTTGAGAAAATAGACGCTAAAGAGTCTGTACATAGTGTACATATTGCTACTTTTTTATAATCTGGAGATAGTAAATTTATAGCTTGTATAATAGAAAATAGTTCAGCAGTATTTATGCAGCAGAAGAGCGAGATATTACAAGATATAAATCAATCTGTGTTTGAAGTTACAGCACATCCAACAGCTATAAGAATGACTCTTAGAAGCATCTGTGTATAAAATTTGTTCAAATCTGTTGTTAGCAATTACTTCTTTAAAGGTTTGCCTTAGAAATTGTGGATTATTCTGGTGCATATTATAATAGTTAACCAGAGATTAAAATTAGCTATCAATGTATTCCAGGTAGGTTTAGGTGATATTAATATTGGAGTTGTGGCTGAAAGATCGATATTATTCAGATGTGGTGAGAAGTGGTGGCAGAGATTAAAGTTTAGAAGAAGGAGAGTTTAAAAGTCCATTACTTCTTAATCATTTATAAGCTGGGTTTTCGGTATTAGCTGAAATTCGAAACAAATATTTTAAAAGAAGTTACCGGCGACGTAGCCAGAGGGAAAGTTCATTAGCTTCTCGGTATAAACTCTCTGCGGGGCTCGACCTGAAGGCTCCAAGGCATATTCAAAGTGCAATGTTGTGTAGAGAATAGAGAGAAGTTTTAAATCTGATAAGCTATCTGACATATAAATAAAACTGCAGTAGTCTATTTTATAACGAATAAGACAACTATAAATCTGAAGCAAGGAGTCTTCCTCTGCACCCCAATGATAATTAGAGAGAGTTTTTAATAAGTTAGGATTTGTCTCTTTACTACAGGTAGACAAGTATCATTTACGGTAATTTTAGGATCTATAGTACTGGCTACCCTGTGGGAAAACTTAATGATTTTTGTCTTTAAATCCACTTACTAAAGTCCATTCAAGCGATTGGTCAGTAGCATTTTGAAGTAGTTTGCAAGTGGCAATAGTGTCTTTGTCTCGGCAGAAAATTATTAAATCATCTGCGTAGAGTGCAAACTTGACCTGAAGCTCAATTCTATTACATATATCGTTTAGAATAAGAATGTAGAGTATAGGACTCAATACCGACCCTTGGGAAATTCCATCAGATTGTTTGAAAGTCCTAGAGATTTTGCTATTTTCTCTTACGTTAAAGGTTCTATTTATTAGAAATTGGTTAATAGATAAATATGTATTTCCACACAAACTTTACTCCTCGAGTTTGGCTAGAATAAGAGGTCTATACAAAGTATCGAATGCTGTTTTGATATCAAACGAAACAACTATTAGGTCTTGTTTGCACTGAAAGGCATTAATGATTGATGTTTAGAGGATTGCTAGATTGTCTCTAGAAACCACAGAAGTCTTTTATTAATCTTTTCTCCATAAGTTTGCACATTGTACATATAAGAGAAATTTGGTTTCCACAAATTTGGAAATGATTTTTTAGGTCCATACTAAATTGTAGATTTCCAGCAGTTTAGCTAGACTAGGCCTTGAAAGATGTTTAATAAAGATAAAGATATTGTTATCTGGACCTGCAGCTAAATTTTTACAACAGTAGAACGTGTCTGATAATTCTTTTATTGTAAATGGCATATTTAGAGAAATTTAATCAGACTTTCTGTTATCAGATAAACTGGAGTATAGACTAGTAGACATGGAAAGTTGCCAATTTAAATTAATACTATTTGTTGCTTTTTTATGAAAAGTTTCACCCAAGATGTTAACAATTTGTTGACTTGTTACTATTTATGAATAAGACGTGTTTTTTCCAAAAGTCTTTTTTGCTTTGTTTAATTGCATACATAGATTTGGCTTTCAGTTTTTTTAAGGTAATTAAATTTGATTTAGTACTGTCATTGCGGTATTTGTTTAATGCTGTCTTACTTTGTTGTATAGTCAGAGGATATTTTTCATTTCAGCAAGGTGTTATTTTACGAGACGAAGAAATTATTATTTGTCCAATATTTGCTTCAGCAGCGGAGATTATACAGTTATTAAAAGCGCCAATTTTTTCATTTGCATCTTCTGATAACTGCAACTGATTTAGTTCGCTTTCCGAAATATAACCGAAAGCCATCCCAGTTGGTATTAGAAATGTTTAAGTTTTTAAAGGAATCAAAATGTTGTGCAGATTTTTCAGATATTTAAATTGGAAAATAATTACTGTCATCAAGATAGTCAACTGGTTTCCGTGTGAGGATAGGTTATATTCTTGGGTGGTATAAACTTAAATCTATTGAGGATATTGTACGAGTAGCAATAATAAAATGAGTTTTGGAATGATTATTCATAATACAAGAGTCGGTAATATTCAATACATTTTCTAGAGTCTTTTCTTAACCGAAGGTTTTTTCAGAACACCACAATGTATTGTGGGCATTAAAATCTTTAACAAGAAAGAAAGGTTAAGCAAATCGGTATATGAGGTCCACTAAATCGGCTTTAAATAAACTATAATTTGGATGAATATAAATATTACAACCTGAAATTTCATTTGGACACCAAATATTAACGACGGTAGCTTCTAGGTTTCTGCAAATGTTAAGATGTGTGAAGTAGAGATCATTGGATACGAATATGGATGTTTCACTGGTAGCTCTAAGATAGTTAGATCTCAAGAAATGATATCCTACGAAACCATTTAGAAGTCTTTTTTGATCAGATTTAAAATTTGTTTCTTGTGAACATACTATGTCGGCAGTATTATCAAGGATTAACTTTTGAAGGTATTCAATTTTAGGATAAAAACCATTACAATTTCATTAAATTAGATTAAAGTGTATGTGATCACTTACTAAAACAGTGTTTTATTGCTTCTTTTGATGCATCCTTGTTTTGTTGTTGATTTTGGAACTATCAGACGAATCTTTTTTTAACTTCTTCCTAGCTTGCGTTATTGGTTTTCTGTATCTTGATAAGGAGGAGTCATTACGATTACAGGTGAAAATTTTTTTTATGTTTCTCATACGTTGATTACGTTGGAATCTACTGAATTCGAAAGGGCCTTCTTTATTCCAGGGACAGGTGAGGATGGTATTTCTCCAGTTTCTTGAAAGATTTTCTGTAGAAACTGAAGGGACATTTGTATCTTTGCAATTATTAACTACATGTCCAGATTGTTTGCATAAAAAATAGAGCATTTTATCGGTAGATAAAAATATGCGATGTGAATTACCTAGAAACAGAATGACCAATGAAGTTTGGATCTTGTAGTCATCATTCGGTGGGACTATGTAAACCTGTCTACAGAAGGAAAGAATATGGTTATATTCGTGGTCTGGAATTTCTGTCCTTAGAAACGAGATGAGTGAAGCAATCTGTAGGCTATAATCTTTGAGTGCTGACTCGATAAGACACGATAAATACTAGACGTTCAGCTGGTGTAACTAGTCTTTTGATACTATGGTCTTTGACTTCTCCGCGATCAACAGGATTATTTGTGATTAATAGGCCTACACATTCTATATTATTTAGGTAAATGCACAATCTGTTGTTCGAGATTCTGGAAGCGAATCTGATGTTCTTTGGCTCAATAATATTTCCAATTAATTTGACGTAATCAAATAATTTAAGATTGTTATCAGTTTTATTGAACACTAAATCCTGGTCTTTATTTCAGTATGTAGTTTTCGGTATAGGTCCGGCAGCATCAACATGTGAAAATAGAGGGCTTATACTGACTTTCAGATGTATTACTGTTATTTGCAGTTGGAGAACTTATATTCGATTTCATCTCGCCCCTGTAGTCAGAAGCGATAATGGCTTGATCGCTAATTATTATGAGTTCCGTTTGCTAAAGGCAAATTTAAATACTGTACACCGTAAAATTGGTCGCCTATACGAACTAGGAAATTAGCATCGAGTTAGAATCTATGGAGAGGGTATCACGTGACTAAAAACAACCTCACTTCGGCCATATTGTTAAGATTGTTTTGACACTTTTGACAGATCGTATATGTTTGTTTACATTTGTTTTTTTACATAATAATGGTTTCTTGTTCTCAACATAGTTGCAGTAGTAGCAGCAATGTTAATAAAAAATCTTCAGGAATATCGTTCCACAGGTTAGTATACAAATATGTAAACAAAGTAATGGCCTGTAGTTCAGAGAATAAATTAATAGTATTTGACTGTATTAATTTATCTTTATGTATAATATATCATATTTTTAGTGTTTACCGCGGGATAAATAAATTATAGTTTATTAAAAATGTATTGCACTTTTTTAGATTATGATTAAATATTCTGAATAACTAGTCATATTTGTAAAGTAGTTTTGATATTATTGAGTCTGGCCCTGATCCCACCGCCATATTTGTATCATTATTTACCACACTTACCTACGCCGTCTTTAATACATACGTTAATATGCTCATAGCTTCTCCATAGATTCTAACTCAATGGAAATTAGCGACTATTCTGATATGCTAGTATCACAGAACAATATTTATTAAAATTAACAGAACTAGTGTCTTTGTTGGTCATGTCTTTAAGATAATATAAAGTAAGTTAACTAATATACAACTTACTGGAAGTCAGTTATAACATTATTTCACGATTCACTGTGTCCCATCAACTATATGGTTCAAACTTTAGATTTAACAATTTTGTTTGTATCAGTTTTTTTATAAAGGATTTTAAATAGAAAATTCCTGTACAAATTTACCATAAATTTGTACATTGTAAAAGTCTTAGATTTTCATAACAAAACTCCCCTTATATCTAAACTTGGACTAGTCCCATAAACCAGTCCATTCTCGGTCCTGAACTGTTAGCAAGACCAACAAGTTTCTAAAAAAACCACATAGTCGCCAAGCAACCGTCTTAAGAGAATGTCTGACAAGCAAGCGCTTGCGACCCGTCAAATTAATTTCTTCATTTATTCATTATTTCCTTATTTTCCAATTATCTAGTTTTTGTGGCCAGTATTGTTGGCAGTGAGTGCATGGTAACAAGAGCTGTGTAACAAGTAATGCTGTGCCTTATTGTAAGTAGAAAACTTAATTTAATCTCAACTTTGCAATTGTTCCAAGTCGTGGTGTTGCCATATCGTGCCGCGAGTACATAAACGATTTGTGATCCAACAATTTTAACATTTTAACAACGATTTTAATTTACATGTTATACAAGTTAAATCTTTACTTTGATCCATAAACTATTAAATGCTATTTTCTACAGTAATGTAGTCTATTTTTCTTCTTGAAATAAAGATGTATTTTAAGGCTGTACATATTTAATATTTTTACCTCTTCCTTGTCAAGGGAACAACCGTTCAGGTGCTGGATTCTCCAGCTGGTCCTTCAAAGCTAAGGAGTATCTCAGAAGCTTTGTGCGATAAGAAAAATCTTTCTCCGAACCAGCAAAGTTCGCTAAGGCGAGCTCCTTATTCGTACATAGTTTTTGTTGGTCCTTCGAGCCGGATTTGTCACTTTGACAGGTGTCGTTATCAATAAACTTTTCTATTTTTTATTGTTTGAAAGACTTTATCGCAAAAAAACAATCCGATAATATTCGACAAAAAGAAAACATTGGCAACATCGCGTGAAGTTGTGATGCGTGTTTGCTGCTAGCTGTCCCTGCTAACCGGTTTTCCCTCATTAGCCGGTTTCTGTTCCACCCGAGATCTCTGGTCCTCGCCGTACCTAGAAGACCGGTTTATGTGTTTTTATTTGATAAACTATTTTTGTGTTATTACATATTATGACTTTCGTAATATTCAGGTTGTAAAAAACAACCTTTTAGGATATGAACTTGTTTTTCAATATCTTGCAGGTATATTATGATAATTTTGCATTTTAAAAGAATCCTCTATCTGTTGTTATAAGAAATTATATTAGGGTTATTTTTTATGTGTCTATTAACTACCTGCCTGTTTGGTTTAAAATACATATAATATAGATTTTGTTACTTTCTTTATAATCTATTGCTTACATTTGCATACAGAATTTTGTTTATTTCGTGTACTGTTCTATGTTTATTTATTTATAACTGTTTATTTCTATTTTCTACAGTAATGTAGGCTATTTTTCTTCTTGCAATAAAGATATATTTTAAGGCTGTACATATTTAATATTTTTACCTATCCCTTGTCAAGGGAACAACCTTTCAGGTGCTGGATGCTCCAGCTGGTCCATCGAAGCTAAGGAGTATCTCAGAAGCTTTGTGCGATAAGAAAAATCTTTCTCCGAACCAGCAAAGTTCGCTAAGGCGAGCTCCTTATTCGTACAATTCCTACGAAAAATAAACTGTATTTAAAGAAAACTGTTTAAACTTAAACTATTGCAAAATAAGTAAAACAAACTAATAATTATTTAATCATTTTCCGAAACTTAATAACAATAAACAAGCTTGAATTAGACCAGGATACAGCACTAACGACCACTTACTAATGATAGACAACATGGTAAAGAATCCTGCAGAATACAACAAAGCATTGGCTGATATTTATCGACTACGAAAAATCATTTGTTACCATAAGTGTTACCTGTACTCATTTATCGAGCAAAAGCATTAACACTCACAAAAAAAAATTTAGTTAATAAGATTCGCGTGACTCAGATAGCTATGGATCGCCAGATGGTGGGTGTCTTTCTGATAGATCAAATCCCAAACAAAGAAATACGTTGTAGAACAGAAACAACAGATACTAATGAAAAAATCTCATCGGTAAAATAGAACTGGGCAGGCACGTCGCCAGATTATCAGACAACCAATTGACAAAACGTATTTTAGAGGGGAGACCAAGGCAAGAAGCAATACGATGTAAAGGAAGCCTACAAACTAAATGGACTGACGACCTAAATCGTGTAAGCGATAACTGGATGCAAGCCGCCGAAGACAGAGAGAGAGAGAGAGACAGATGGAAAGAGGTTAGAGACTCCTATGTCCAGGAGTGGACACATACAGTTTAATTAATGAATAAAAATAAAAAGAAAACCCATAAAAATTACTTTTCGATTTCATTAATATCTCGTATTATCCCCCTGAACTTGTATAATGCCATTTATTCTTCTGAGAATACTGTTAAATAATTTTAAAACTTAATTCTGTTTTGTTGGTTGCAATTTTTCTAAAAGAACCACTTTAAGTTGATCTAAGATAAAAAAAAAGAAATATGCTCGATTGGATTTAAATCAAAACTGTGCGCTGGCCACGTCATATAGATATATATTATTCTTATTATATAGATGAAGTTACCATATCATTATTATGATATAGTACCTTCATCTAAGTATTCTCTAAAAATCCCCGTGGTATGAGTGTGTTAATCAATGAAGTTTTCTTCACCAATGATATACATATGGCAACATAATTTTGCAGTATATCATTTATGGACCTATTTACAAATAACCCTTAATTCATGACTTTAAGGGTTATTGGTAATTTTATTGGTTGCTATTTTAATTTATTTATAATTTATGAAAATTCGATTGCTTTTGTTTAAATAATTTTATCAAAATGACATTTCTAAAAGAATTCAAATAACAAAGGGAAACATTTATTAGACAAAGTTTTTTTTAAATAGAGTTTTTAAGTATGTGGAGCAGCAAAATTTTATTAAATAACCTTATTTTAGTTGGTCAGTTACTACTTTTTTTAATTATTAGTTCCTATTTATAAGATATTTTGTATTATTCTAGCTCTTATAAATAACTGTTAACATAGTTGAAAGCTAGAGTATAAAGAATAGTTATGTAATAGCCCGTGTAATATTAAACATAAAGCTATGATTATTACTATTCTAAAAATTAATATTAAACCATTGAACCGAGCTTTAGAGATCTTCTCTGATGTATTCTTCAGAGTTTCCAAGGTCTCAGTCTGCTGAGCCCCCAGACACTACTACACTTGTCACTGTTCACTTCACTATCACTACTGAAGTAGTGATGGCTTGTAGCTTTAGAAACTACTGCAGAAATGTTTCATGTAGTAGTTTCTAAAGTTACAATTTTCATTTAGATCGGCAATCTTCGAAAGGAACAGCGTAATAAAAAGAAGATCGTTTTTATTTATATTTGAATTTCAGAAAGATGTAAAATTAGTTTGATTATGTAAAACTTTTTAGTAAAGTTCGTCAGGCTTTAACACTGTTTTCGACATTTTATGTTTTTACTGTATGCTAATCAAACACAAGTGCACGTATTTGAACAAATGATTTCCAGTGGATAAAATCATTAGATGAACATTCTCATAAAAGTACTAAAACGTTTAACTATTGGCGAAGTGCCAAACTGTTCCGCCAGAATTTACACACCTACTGAACCGCCGATTCAAGCAAGTTTTGTTCATAACGTATACACCAACCATTGCATATTTTGTATCCATATATAAATACACAGTTTGTGAGTAAAGAAAATATACAAAAGGTAGCTAAGTTTGTGTGAAATTGTATAGAATGTTTGACAAGTACTCAAAGAGTTAAATGCACTTGCATTATATTTCTTAAAATAATTAACATTATTAAACACATAACACAAAACGAAATACCAATTTCCTCCAATAAATTGACTTACCCTTAGAATTTCTCAGTTTCTCTTAATAAAATATAATTGAAACTATGCAACTATAATTCAAATACGTGTTCGTCGCAACCGGCAGTTTAACCGAAATGAAATGCCAGAAAATGCATATTGTACAATATTCCACGGCATAACAGACTACACGGAACATAACCTGGAAGATGATTGAACTGCTGTTGACGCTGCAATGATTAAGATTCGGAGATGACATATTGCGACAATCTTATAACCTGTCGAGGTATATATTAGTCGGGAAAATCTACCATCAGACACTTTATTGGTAGGTACATCATCTATCGTTTTCGACATGTCGAGCGTGTTAAGACATGGACGTGCTTGTAAAAAGATTGTACGTATTTTTATAATATTGCAATATTTTTATTTAAAGCTAAATAAAGTATGCTTTGTTGGTACATTATAAGAAGCAAATATAGTTGCAATAATGTAGTGCATAATACGGTTTTTCTCAGAGCTTACTTTTAGTCAATATGTATTTTTGTATTTTAGGTATGTCTAAATTATTGCATTCAATTTAAGACAAAATAGGCAGTTGCCAGGTTTGTATCTGGAAAACGTTCACTTGTATAAATTGTTGTAATATTTTATAAAACAAAAACAAAAATTTGTTCGTTGTTACCTTTGGATATTCGTTCTTCTTTATCTTCTATTCCATTGGAGGAAATCATAAAAACTGTTTTACATGTATTTACAGATGTTCAAAACAACTCGAACAAAATCATAAAATAATTTTTTAGGTGTTTTATTTAGTCAGACGCAGTACTTATTCCTTGGTGATTCTGTCGACATAGCTTTCTGGTTGACTTAGCCTCTTAATAATATTTTCCGACAGTATTATATTCCGAGAAACTTAATGTTACATATTATGTCAAAATGGATTAAAGCACATTTGATTCTAGTAAGGATTTAATTTTACATTGGTTTTACATTGGTTTCAATTTGAAAATCATTTTTAAATATTTTTAAATTAAGAAAATATTAGATTTAACCTGTAAATAATCACAAATTGGCGCTAAGTGGCACTACATCAGTAGTAGAATATTAAGATATTTTATTTCTATTTTGGTTATTCATTTCGTATTTAACTATAGTTTTAATAACATTCTCTTTATTTGTCCCATATTGTTTGTCCTGTAATGTTTTTTTTTTTTATTTGATTTAGTTCATTTTAGTCTTTAGGCTTTATTTGTCCCGTGATATGTGTGAGCTATAAGCCATTTCTAAATGTTTTTTTTTTTCATTACCTTATATTATGCTTTCTGTATCACTTTCACTTTTAATGTCATTTATAGGGCAACCTGATTTTTTATAATGCCAATCTCACTTTCTACCTCGTCATACACTAACAGAGTTTCTATATGATTTTTATCACCGTAGTGTACTGTTTTGGATGGACAGCCATTTTTGTAAAACTTTCACAAACACTGAAGTGGTGCCAAAGTGACCCATTTTAAATTTTATATAGTTCTAAACTCAATACCATACTACTGAAAAACAAATTAATAAGTGAAACAATCGACGTCACTGTAACTTGAAGTGAGCTGGATTCACAAACCTATAACAACAAAAATAAAAAAGTGGGTAATTTAAATTTATTGGGGGTAATGTGAGCATTACGTTTAAAGTAACTAAAAACTAATAAAAAATGTTTTATTTTATGGGCGGAAAAAATAATAAATAACGTTTTGTTTCTAATGTATCGACGCCGCTGTGCTCGTGATTGCTTGAACTTCGTCTACCAATTTCATTTACTTGAAGCATCCTTTAATGTGGTTCGTTTGCACGTTTATGGTTCGATTAAAGCTGCCAAATTTGATGTTTTGATACTTTTGCATTCACTGAAGCGTTATTACTACTTTCATTTAGCTTCTTTTGGCCTTTGAATCTTGAACAGCATCCCTAAAATATATTACAAGTATTAAAACTACTTGCATCTTGATCTCGGCAGGAGACGAACATTAATTTCTTGCGAAATATGATCCGAAAATTAAAATAAGTAGTTGAAGGTATATGAGACAGTTTGTTTGGAAAATTCACAAAATCAAATTGAGTGAGAAGTAGGTATATAAACTTTATAATTTTATATAATTAAAAGTACTCAAGAAGAATTATGAAATCTGATGTTCATGGTCGAACTAAGACTACATTAAATGGGAAGGAAACAAGTGACACAACAATTATTAATACTAACATAAATATTATTTTTAAAATAAGATGGGTAAATAATTTAAAAAGTATACAATCTTCGAGATAAAATTAAACAAGGAAGAGAAGAACAAGAAACGTTTTTTAAACTACCTAATAGATACTTATAGAATATGAAATGCATACAAAAATGACCACAATGCTAAGCATTACATTTTGTAATACAAAAACAATATAACAATGATTAAAACATACTAAGGAGTAGATATATCAAATAATCTTAAAATTATGTTTTTAATTTTGTTTTTATTGTTACATTGCATGTTTACAATCTACTCCATACACAGAGAGATCTGTAAGTAAATTAACATGGGTTATGTACCGTACAGTGACGGTTCTCCAAGTATTATTGCGGTAGGTCTTTTGGCCATACGCTCTTTAATCTTTTTTCGTCAAGTGGTGGCAATAAAATTATTTATCAGTTCGTTGTTATAATTTGTGGTGCGGTTTTTATATTTTATTAAGTGATTCTTTATTATGTTCCTAAGTAATGGGATGTCCAGATCATTTTTTTTTTATTAGAAAAAGATGTCGCATCCACCAAAAGGTTATTAGCGACGGAACAAAATATAAAAAACAAAGTTAAACACCTACAGATTGTACAAAATGTTTATGGATCTAAGATAATTCACTATATTGTTACAGGAACAGTTTTGACCTAGAGCCTGTAGTAGAGCGTTTGGGATCTTGTAGCACTGTCTTTCTTGATCATATTTACTAAAAATTGTTAAGAAATGTTCGACTGTTAATCGGACGTTACACTGATCACATATAGGTGGATTTTTCTTTGTGAAAAGGTAGGAGTACGTTAATCTGGTATGTCCTAGGCGTGAATGCGCAACCGCAATTTGTTCTCGTCTATTGAGCGACGTTGGAAACCACTGAGATACATTATTTTTGATTTTATTTAGATTGGAATTAGTTTGAGACCACTCATTTTGCCACAAACACCACACTTTATTTTTAAAATAAGGTTCTAAGTCACTGGAAACAGACTTGTCTATCGACTTTGACAAATCACTTAAAATTGCCTCTCGTGCAGTCCTGTCAGCTTCTTCATTCCCTGTTATTCCGACGTGTGACAAAACCCATAAAAATTGGACGCTTCTTTCCAGAGTTTCTCGTGTATATGGGACTTTAGATGAGCGCCTTTTTTTTTGTTAAGAAGGTTTGGGTTTTGCAGACAGATTTTCTAATGAAATTACTGAGTCTGAAGGAGGCGTGACGATCTCACCAATACTGCGTTTTATGGAAGAACTTGCGTTTTCGTAATTGCTATTAGAGTTTTCACTTAGATGCTGTGGCTTTATTACATTTGAAAGTACTAGAGCAAACTCATTGGTAATGACAGAACTCGAGCTTAAAGTTTTATTTGTAAGATTGGTTGAAATAGTTGTTTCAGAAAATTGTCTTGGTGTATTAGTTTTATTAGAATTTTCTGCAGTTGTATCTAATAAAAAAGGAGCTGATAGATTGGAGAATATTGCTTCCGAAGTTTGTGAAAACGGTATTGCTACTGAATGAGGTTGATTGAAAGTGTTGTTATGAGTAGGAGCGTTAGTAATTTCTTTGTCATGGAGATTTGTAGGTGTAGGTGATATGCTTGGATTTGATAATGGATAACTTGATGACTGCTGGGTATTTGGTACCTTGTGTAGTATACTTGTTGAAGCTGTTTGATTTGGTACTGCAGTGTTTGACTCAATATGAGTTAATTCCGTTACTGAACTGGTATTGCATTGGGATGATATGTGTCCTGTATTTTTACAAATAAAGCAGGTAAGTGTAGCTTTTGACAAAAATATGCGGTAAGGTGTTTGATCGAAAATTATTAAAATAGAATCTGGAATTGGTGATGTTATAGGATATAGATAGGATAGATATATATGATGTTCAGATTATTGTGAAGTGTTTGGTTACATACATACCATGGAGCTTTACTTATCATATGGAGTATTTTGGATTGAAATGTTTGAAGGATCTTCGTATTTGAAGGTTCAGCTACAGCCCAATAGTTCTATTTCATATGCCCAGACTGGTATCAATATAGCTTTGTACAGAAGTAGTTTATTTTCAAGAGATAACTGAGACCTTTTGTTAAATAGCCAGTTCATATTTTAGATAAGTATCTTAAGTTATTTTGTTGGCTGATATTCATTATTGCTAGACCTTTAGGCGTGATTAATCTGGAACCCCATGCGGTGTGTTTGGCATTCCAGTCTCCAGCTACTATGAATTTGGATCTAAGAATTTGTATAAAATCATGATACTCCTCGCTTGAAATTGGATGTCTAGGTGGACTGTAGACTGATGATACACTGAGGGAGGTGCTTGTTTCGATTTTAATAATTGCTGCTTGAATTTTTTGCGTTATATAAGGTTGGACTGCATAGTGTTTAAATATTGATTTAATAATAAAATTTAATAATAACGGCAGAACCTGCATGTGCTCCTCCGTCTGGATGGTTTGCATAATACACAGTATAGTAAGGTATCTTAATAACCGTTATTTGTATGACATGGCTTTAAGATATTAATAGAATATTTATATTATACATTTCTAAAAACAGTGATATCTCTAATATATGGTTTAAAATGCCATTAGCATTCCACGACGCAATTCATAGTGACTTATAAGCTATTTTGTTATTTTGTTAATGAGTGTAGTTAACATGGTTAAAATCATGCTATTTTGATTTAATAGTTGAAAGAACATATTTTTGAATTCGTTTAGGAAATTTGATAGTTTATTTGCTAATTCATTGTTGTTATTTTTGTTATCTGCATTATGTTACCAATGGTAGCATCTCTATACATGATTCTGTTAAAATTATGAGCATGATGTTGGGTAGGTATATTTACATTATGATTGTTGATAGAATTTTGAGTGGTGATTTGTTTTGATTTGTTATGGTATCTGACATTTAGAAGTTCACGGTATACAGAACATTCTAAGTAATTAGAAGGATGGTCTCGATTTTAGTTAGTACAAGTTTCTGGCGTGTTTTTTGGTTTCGTGCAGTCCTTTGTGCTGTGTGATCTAGTGCATTTTACGCAATTATATGGTTTTGCACAGTACGTTTTAGTGTGACCATATTCTTGACATCGTGTACATTGAGGTATATTTCTTTTAATTCTCGGTGGTTCAACCCTTATTTTACAATGTTGTATAAACTCTAGTTCAAACATTTCTTTGTTATTCGTTTGAGGTCCGAGGCCCACAACAAATAATGTTAATGGTTCACGGCTCAATCTGTGTCTGGCATTTATAACGTTCCTTACCTTATGACCCTTTTTCTAGATTTCCGCTTTTATTTCATCTATCGGAAAAGAGTGATGTAGATCTCAAATTACTGCCTTGTCTTTCTTAGGTTGGTATGTATGGTGCACGATATTTTCCTCCCGTACGTGATGTATTAGTTTTCTGTAGGATTCAGGTGTATTTGGTAAATTTTTTATGGCGTTGTTTGTTAAGGCTTTAGTAAAGTCAGTTTCTACTTCTACTTCTTGAGCTAAATTATTTATCATTTTACCATAGACATTCACGCCATATATAAAAATTAAAGGGGGTTTTGAGATTGGTGAATTTTTGTTCGTATCATTTACGGAGTTTTCCTGTGGAAGTGGCTGAAACCGATTTGCGAGTGTAATTGGAGCTTCTTTTTCTCTTAAATCTTGACGTTTAAGCCTTTTTCATTTTGATCTTATTGTTTGCCATGGGTGTTTATTATTTTGAGAGTCTTTATGTTTTTCATCTGACATCGAATCATATTCATTCTGTGTTTCTGGATTGTTTTTTAAGTTAGCTTGAGAGTTTAATGTAGAATGAGAAAAGTTGGTTTGCTAGGCAACTACTGGCTGTACCTGATATTTTTGTTGATAATTATCAAAAGGTATTATTTGGTTGACTGTTGGTCAATTAAGGCAAAATGGTAAATCTTGAGTATTTATTTGACTTACTTGGTAATACGGATGTATTAAATTTGTAGGCCTGTTCTGCATTACAGTTGGAAACTGCAGTGTAGGGTACTGAAAATTATTTGATCCTGGTCCGTTCCCTGTTGGAAACATTTTCTCTTCACTTATTTAACATTAACTTAATAAATAAAAGTTTATTTATTTACGGTAATTATTTACATTATTGAGGAAAGTCGGATTAGTCTGAAATTTGGACAATGGATTATGTTTTATTTTTTATTCACTTTTCAATCAATACATTTTTTACGCTGAGCTATAGTTTTTCTGTAATTCGCATTTAAAAAACTGATATTTTGACATAAATTTGAAGATGCCGCCGCCATTACAGCTGCTGTCAATGATGTGCGTGTGCGTAGTACATACTTCTTGATCCAATGTTGCCACATTTCGAGAAGATTAATAATTAGTTAGCACAATTACAATTATCTTCAGAAAACCGCCAAAAATTAATATTTTTTGGGGAGAATCCGAAAATTCACATTAACTTTAACAATTTGTTTTTAAAAATGAAAATAAAACTAAAACGAATTCACACCTTCACTGTGTTACGTATCTCCAAAAGCATGTACGTGATTATTAATGGTGCTGTAGAAAAACTGGACGAAAGTATATTTTTATGTCATTTAAAGTCTAACAAAGGGATTCTATGTTTGACCAGCAAGCGAGAAAGACGTGTTTTAGGCACTAATTTATCGTGCTCTTTAAATAGTAATTATTGAAGTATATTTAAAAGCAATTAAGTATAAATGTGAAAGTGATTTGTATACTGAATATTGGAATCGTGAGTAGATAAAATATACTTATTTCATCTATTTGGATTTATATATTTAAGTAAACAACTGCAACTAGTTATAAGTATTTTCCAATTTCCATGAAGTGGTATCACAACGAAAGCTGTAAAACAGCACCGGTTTTAGTCGGATTTTAAATCCATTTAAAATTTTATTATCGAGTTGGAACAAACATATTACCGCATATTTATAGCCCAAAACGAAAACTGTTTTAATTGCAAATTAACTGGACCCCAAGCAGCTAATTGTCCAAATATTTCACCTTCTAACCATCCTCACAATGATAGTGCAATGCAAACAGAAATGAGAAAAAATTCATTAATAAATCATACTCAACAAGATAATCCGCAAAATACTCCCGCAATCTCAAATACCACTCCCTCCACACTTACTAAGTCTTCTCAAGTGGATGGATCCAATGAATTTAAGACACCGTGAAAAACCTTGATGCAAACCAATTGTCACTAAAAAACTTTTGGTCAATCCGACAAAGGTCTCTGGATCCTTATTTTTCTAACAACTGTCTCAAAGCGACCAAGGGATCCCTTGTTTTCCTTTCTGGCATGAATCCAAAGTGTTCTTTTCTCATTGATCTCTTCCTTCCTTAACATTCGCTCTACAGTTTCCTCCCAAATTTTCATTAGGTGCAATATTAACTCTCTATAGTTCTTACAGTTATGATGTGTTCTTTATTTTTATACAGCGTGAATAATATAAAAAATAATTCAGAGCAAATATTATTGATATGATATAAATAAATATTATTTGATAGTAAATTAAATTATTGTGCAAACTAAAAACACCTTATTTTACTTATCCACTTTTTATCAGGGTTTAGTTTCTTCACCACATATCTTCACCTTTTCATACTGTATTTTTTCTTTTTTACTATAACTCCTTTTACTCATCCACTTTCCCTTAGGTTTTGGTTTTCGGATCTCTGGAGACTTTAGTCTCTTGTAGAGTCCTATCCATTTTCACAAGAATATTCAAACTTCAGATATCTTTAGTAAATTTAACAGAGCCAGCTAAAACCCAACTACTCTTGCAGTTTTTACATATCTTCACAATACACACAAAAAGCCTATTAACTTCATCTACCTACCTTAACCTCAAAACTTTCAACTCTTCGTCTTTATATTTTTCAGGTACCAAATGTTCCTATATGGGTTTTTCTTTTTCTTAAAGTATAACTTGAGCGATGTATGAACAATACAAGACCAAACCACCTTTCAGCCATCAATTTTCTGATTACCTTGCATACTGGTCAACACACAAAAATAACTTGCCATCTTTATTCTTCACAACGAACCAGTAATTTATGTTCATAAATTTATAATTTAAAAAATCTTTTATATTCACCAGGTACCAAATGTTTTTTTTTTATATGACGCATTAACCACGCAGGGTTATTAGCGTGTATGGATTGTGATACAAAGTTAGAGATTAACAATAGAATATTAACTATCGCAATACATAAATATAAATAAACCTAGATCTATACACAGTAAAATATTAGATTTTTGATATCAGCTGGCAGTCTTTGAGAAAGGCGAAAATATTTTTAGTATTACATACTGTCTTTTCCAAGAGCACTGTTTAACGTTGATGGAATGTTATACATTTTGCGTTGTACATCGTACTTGGGGCACTGCAATAAACAATGTTTTACCGTTAAGACACTTTTACACATGTCGCACACAGGTTTATCAGTACGTTTTAGTAGTCGTGTGTTAACCGAGTATGGCCAATCCGTAGGCGAGTGAAAGTTACTTGTTGTCTTCTATTGTTGAATTTTGGGAATTTTTTATGATTCTTATCAACTTCATACAGCTTGGTTGGAGAGTTCTTCCATGTATCTTGCCATATTTAATTATTTTTTTCTTTAAAGAATGCTTTCAGATCGGTGTGAAAACATTTCGTATTCTCTTCTGCATTTGGGTTAGAAGGTGCATTTTTTGCTATTCTATCTACAACCTCGTTTCCTTCGATTCCAGTATGTGACGGTACCCATATAAAATTAACTTAAATGTTCATATTCTCTGCATGTTTTAGTTCCTTTTTAATGAGAAGAAGTAGTGGATGGTTACAGTAGAGTTGGTTTAATGCCATTATTGAGCTAAAAGAATCTGTAATAATGATATTTCTCTTTTTATTTTTGTTGACTACCAAAACTAGTGCTTTTAGTATCGCATACAATTTAGCTGAGAACGTTGTTCTATATGAAGGTAATTTGTAAGCTTCTGAAAACTCTGAAGAGTAGATTGCTGCCCCAGTTTCGTCTTCGTTTTTGGAGGCATCAGTGTAAACTTTGAAACAGCTACCATATTTGCTTAATAATTTTAGAAATTCTTGATTAATTAGACTTGCTGGCGTTTCTGACTTGTTTAGGCGCAATAAGCTGGTGTCAGTAGAGGGAAGTGGAATTGTCCAAGGAGGAGGGGTTTGAATTGAGGAGATATCGTAGGTGTCTGGAAAATGGATACCTGTTGTTAACAAGTAGGTATGTAGACGGAAATAGAAAGCGTGATCAGTTCGATTTGAAGTTTGGAAACAACTTTTGAAGCGGTCAGCGAATACGTTGTGTATAACAGGATTATCTTGATTAGACGATACTGCCGCGGCATAAGAAAGACTTAGATATTGTCTTCTAAATGTAAGTGGAATCTCTCCAGTTTCCCAGTATAGAGTTTGTACTGGACTTGTGTAGTTTGCTCCTAAGGAAATTCGGAGGCCTGTATTTTAAATAACGTCTATTGTTTTTAAGTACGTTTTTTTGAGGAGTTATAAACAATTGAGCCATAGTCCAGTTTGGAGCGTACTAGAGCCTTGTAGATATGTAGTAAGGTAGAAGAGTCGGCGCCCCATTTTTTGTTTGCGAGTGATCGTAACAAATTTATTCCAGGTTGACATTTCTTTTTTAAATATCCCAGATGTTTCTTCCAAGTTAGTTTTTGGTCAAAGATCATACCAAGAAATATAACTTCGTCTACATATTTAAGCTGTTCTCCATTTAAATATAGGTTCTTAGGTTGTATTTGGTGACTTTTCGTTAAACATACTGCTTTGGTTTTGAGACTATTGAACTGAAGACCACTTGTGAATGACCATTCTTCAATATGATTTACGGCTTTTTGGACATGGTTATGGATGGTTGTTAGGTTCTTTCCTCTGCAAAGTATAACTAAATCATCTGCGTATAGCCTAGCTTTTATAGGATGTTTAATTTTTGCGGTAATAGAATTCATAGCTATAAGAAACAGAGTAGTGTTAAGGTTCGAACCCTGTGGTATACCATTTTCCATTGGTTTTTTGTTGAGGAATTTACGCCGTCTACTCTGACCTGAAATTGTCTATTTTGTAATAAGTTTGATATTTATTTGAGTATATTACCTCTTATTTTCCATTCGCTAAGCGTTTTTAAAATTGAATATTTCCATACTGAATCGTAGGCTTTACTAATCGAAAAATATTCCAATACAGTGTTGTTTGATTGCAAAAGCCTCATGTATTTCCGATTCTACATCAATAAGGTTGTCTACAGTAGAACGACGCTTTCTGAAGCCACTTTGTTCTGGTGTAATTAGTTTCTTTGATTCCAGATACCATATAAGTCTGTTATTTATTATTTTCTCTAGCATTTTGCACATACTACACCTAAGGGATATTGGCCTATATGTTTCGGGATCTGATTTTTATTTACATTGTTTAGGAATAGGAATTATTATTGAATTTCTTCAGGATTCTGGAAATACATTTTTCGAGAAAATTAGGTTGAACATGTTGAGTAAGTATTCTTTAGATGGGTAGGTAAGGTTTTTTAGAAAAATAGTTGGAATATTATCTGGCCCAGGGCACGAATTCTTACAGTTTTTCATTACCGTTTCTAATTCATCCATCGATACTGGAAAGTTTATTTCACTGTTATTTTGATCTTCATAGTCTATGGTAGATTTTTCTTCATTTATTTTGTTCTTTAATAAATTTGGTGAATAGTATGCATCGCTTGAGTTTTTTTCATAACCTAATGCCAGTATATTAAATTTGATATTTCCTTTTGAGATTTATATATTACATTATTTTGCTTTAACAGATTTACCGACTTGTGTGATTATGTACCAGATATTCTTTTTACTTTTTTCCAAACAGTTGTCATTGGAGTAGCACTGTCAATTGTTGAGATGTATGTTATCCAAGATTCGCGCTTTGCTTTTTTGATAGTATATCTGGCTATAGCTCGTCGTCGTTTGAACTCTAAAGAGTTTTGTTCATTTGTCTGTCGTTTAAATTTATTAAACGCTTTTTTTGATTGTTGAATTGCTTGTTTGCATTCTTGGTTCCACCAAGGAACTGGATGGAATTTACTGGCGAAGTTAATTTTTCCAATATTTTTATCTGCTGAATCTATTATCAGTTTTGTAATAAAATCTACTTCTTCATTCACATTGCTGTTTTGGTTTATGGCATGCAAGTTGTGTTGGATGTGGTTTTGAAATTTCTTCCAATCAGCATTTTTCAAGTTCCATTTTACTTGAGGTATAGCTGTAGATGGTTCTTCGTTATGGATTATAATAGGGTAGTGATCACTATCGTATGGTTCCAGTAATACATCCCATGAAAGAATATGAGTTATTGATGGTTCGCATATAGACAAGTCGATAGCAGAACCTTCACCTGATCTTATGTCGAAACGGGTGTCTCGTCCGTCATTAAGTAGATTTAGGTTAAATTTTTCCAGAAGAGATTCTATTTTTCTACCGAGACTCGTTAATTTTTTTGAATCCCATAAAGGGTTATGTGCGTTGAAGTCTCCAACAATTAATCGTGGAATAGGTATTTGATCTAAGAGGTCCGATATTTCGTTATGGTTCAGTTCTTGGTTGGGGGGAATGTATATGTTGCATAAAGAAAAGGTAGTTACGTCTTTTATTCTGACTGCAATTGCCTCGAGGTTTGTTTTTAATGGTATTTCTATACTATCAATGTCGTTCTTTATGTATATCGCTACTCCTCCGCTGGCTATTTTAGCATGTTGTCGATTTTTAAAGAAACAATTAAAGTTTTTTAGTTTATGTACAGTGTTGCTTTTAAAATTAGTTTCTTGTAAACATAGAATCATTGGTCTGTATTGTGAGATTAATATTTGCAACATTTCTAAATGGGTGTAATACCCATTTAGGTTCCATTGAATTAAACTGCTGAATGCTAGTATTATATTAGTATGTGTCTATAGAGGTATCGCTGTCTGCCTCGATATGGAAGTTTGGATCAATTTGTCGGAAAATTTTATTTCTAATTCGGGTGCATCTACTTTTAATTTTTCTGTCATTTAGTTTAGGGCAAATATTTGTCAGTAGATCTGTGACTTCAGAAATTTCATTGGTATATATTTTTTCGATACTTAGTGGGTCCGAAAATCCTGTGCAGTTTTCGAAGAAATCTATTAGTTGTTCATAGTTTAAGGGATAATTGGAATTTTGGTCTCTAAATAATTCTTCTGTTGGTTTCAGATGAAGGAGCTGGAGATGGTGTAAAACGCTTAGAAACTGTGCGTTTTTGTGGTATTGGATCTGTTTCTATTTTATTAGTTAGGAGTTTTGTATTTGGTGTTTCATGTTACGCTGTTTGTTCCTTTAGCTGGGTTTGATTTTGTTAGATAGTACTAGTTACTTCTTTAGTCACCTGATTGTTACTATTATCAATAGGGTTCTGACCGACTTCTATATTCTGAGGTATAGAAGTTGTGTCGCCTGATACAGATACCTTTGCTGGACAGTCTTTTGCTAAGTGCTTGGTGTTTTTGCATATTTGACAAGTCTGGTTATCTAAAGATAAGTATATTCTGTATGATGTTTTTTCATGAGTAATAACAAAGGAATCGGGTAAGGTATGGTTGGTTAAAGGGGATATGTAGGTTTGCCGCCTGAAGCTTAATATATGTTGGAATTCGGGACTTGAAGTCCCTATCCATAGAAATGCTAGGGGTGACAAAAGTTTGACACCAAGTGCTTGCAGTTTAGATTCCAAGATTAAGTGTGGAATGGACGGACATACGTTAGAAAGTACTAGTCGTTGGCTGGGGGTGATTAGTCGACGTGCTTGCAAGAATTGTTGATTAATGTTGATTTTTCCGTGGTTGATAATAAAATCATTGACCAATTTTTCATTTGCTAAGTAAATGCATATTCTGTTGTTGGATAGCCTTGAACAGAAAATAATGTTAATTGGTCGAATTATTAGGCTTAGACTGTGAAGGTAATATTCAATTTTAGTGTTGTCTATTGAATCAAATACGATTGCTTGATTTCTTGACGGAAAAACACTAGCAGTTGTCTGTCTGGTTACGGAAGAGTAACTTTTAGGTTGCACAAGTTGTTGGTCTGGTACAGAGCTAGGTTGAGTTGACGTAGATAATGATGCCATGATGTAAAAATTAATATTTTGTATGCCAAAATATTAATTATTTGGGGCCATAAGATACTGGCCTATTCATATAGTTGTCGATATTGTTTGAAAAAAAGGTACCTTACCAAAGTTTATCATTAAAATACACTTTCACTAAACGCGTTTTTAACTTTGCAAAAAACAGGTAAAAAAATAATTAGAATTTAACTTCCTTACTCGTTCGCTGTTCTAATAAGACTCCGTACCAAATTTTGATTTTTGACATGAACATTACATTACAAGAAACATTTTTATCATATTTAAATTTTACCTTAACAGCACATTTAAACATATCATTTACTATATCACTCTTTAACAATAAATTTTATAGAAACTATCTTCCTACATATGTCTTTTTTACCATTTTCCAGGTACCAAAAGTTTCATAACATACAGGGCCTTTTGTTAAAAATCTTTAGTTAAGAACAAATAAATTTAGACGCATGTATAGTTGGTTGCCTATCGATACCTACAAAATTTGACGTACCTCAGTCTACCTACATTAATTTATAAAACAATTTCTTCAATGTTCTCAACATAAATATAGGACAAATTCACATTACAGACAGCAACATGGATGGTTTCGAATCTTTTATTCACACATATTCTTTTAATTTTTCTTTCTTATTTAATGCCTATATTTTATTAGTTATTATTTATGCAGAATTTAATTTAAACTCCCTCAAGGAATCCATTCACTTACTAATATGTGCTATTCAATGCTATGAATCCATATGCTACTAAGTTAATATAAATTCACAACAAGTTCGAAAGAGACTTGAAAAAGTGATGAACTTAAAAGCTGCATGTAAAGGAGGAACACCACACGAATTACTGAAATAATGTGGAGCAGCAATGTCAGAACAGTTAACAACAGTAATAAAAAAAATGTTACGATACAAGAACATGCCGGAATAATGGAGAACTAGCGAAATAGTTTTACTATTTAAAAAAGAAAATAAAAATAGAAAACTACAGAGACACAGAATAAATAGCCGCCTTTGAAGTTTGTCAGCACGCGAACGCCATGAACGGAAACATAGACTCAAATTGAGAAATGTGTGTGAAGTTTTGACAGAATTGTAATTTAAATTTGTAGAGATTAATAATTTGGTACATTCGAAATAATTTAATCTATTCTTTAACTAAAAGTACAAATAAAATAGTGCATATTATGTCTGCAGTTGGCGTAAATAAATTAAACCGGGTTAATTTGTCTATGCACACCAGATAAAATGTCACTGAACAGCACTGGTTCCGACTAAAACATGAATGATTCCGTCTGCGCAAACGAGATGAGCGTACTTATTTTTTTAAGCAAAGTGGGCATTCTGATTGTTTATTATTCTGTAACAGAGGTATAAACTTGTTAAATAATATCGTAAAACATACAACTCAAATCTAACAACAATACCTGGTATACTAATATATTAAAGATAAATTAATATTAAACAGTATTGGTGTTTCTTCCGAACTAGAAGGTTGGCTCGTGAAGCGCGCTTAATTACATTTTGCTCGAATTTAGGCAGGTTTGTTTTGGTTTGTTATTTCATAAACTCATAGATAAGGTAAGTACAAGTTTATAATTTTATAATGAATAACTCTTCCGACGGGGGTGCTCCCCCGTCTGGAAAAGACCCACCAGATGGAAACGGTAGGCAAAACGAAATGGAAATTGATAATAAGATATATAATTTAGACAACAAATATGCTTCGACTGACACTGGACCGTACTATATTGTTGTAGAACCAGTCGATAAAAATTGTCGATTATCAGCGGTTAAAGTTGGTCATTATCTATTTAAACATTCTACTTTTAATAAAGATGTTATTGATATAAAATTGATTGGAAGAAATAAGGTGAAAATTATTTTTAAGACTTATAATATTGCAAATGCTATTATAGAACATAACTTAATAAAAGATAATAATTTGATCGCTTATATACCTATATTTTTTAACCATAAAAAGGCAATTATTAGAGAGGTTGACACTTTTTTGGCTGAAAAGTATATTTTGGAGAATATTGAAAGTGAGCAAAAAGTTGTAGAAGTAAAAAGAATGAAACGTAGGATTATTGATTCCGATAATGAGACACAGTTTGTCCCAAGACAGATGATAGTGTTAACATTTTTAGGAAATAATTTGCCAAAATTTGTTAAAATTGATTTGGTAAGATTTGCTGTTGAGCCATACATATATCCTGTCGTACAGTGTTATAAGTGCCTTCGATATGGTCATACAGCAAAATACTGCAAAAGCACTGTGACTAAATGTAAAAAATGTGGCGAAAACCACGATGAAAATGACGATATCAATTGCACTGCTAATGCTTATTGCATATACTGTGAAACGCATGACCATCAGTCTGTATCAAAAAATTGCCCGAAATACCAGGAACAATTCAAAATTAAAAAAATCATGTCTGAAAAAAATGTATCATTTAAGGAAGCTGAAGGTATTGTAAGAAATCCGTCTTATGCTAAAATAGTAACAAATAATAATTTCGATGTTTTAAATAACCTAAATAATTTCCCTGAGCTGAACGGTAATATTAATACGAATATTTCCCCTTCCACGAGTAATAAAAATTGGGTACCACGTCCTCATTTCCAACAACCGAAAAAGCGCAAAGTAAGTTCGCCACTGTCAGTCAATAAACCTCCTTCATTTAAACTTAAAAATAGCGATTCAGATCCTGTTATTCCTAATCCACACAGGGAAGCCTTCCAGTCATACAAAGAAAAATTAGAATTACAGATACTGCAGAAACTTCCTTGTATTTTTGAAAATATGTTTAAAAAATTTAATTTAGTAAACCCAGATCCACTAGTTATTCAGGAAACACAAACAGAACTCAAAAAAATATTAGGTACAATACAATATAGTGATAGTGATAGTGATGAAAATTATTATTAAGTAGATGATAAATATATTGCAATGGAATTGTAATTCCATTACTAAAAATAAAGCTAATCTTGTTAATTTTCTTAACCATTACTCTATTAAATTTGATCTAATTATACTTAATGAAACTTGGTTATCTAAAAAGAAAATATTTCATTTGCCAACTTACAATATACTACATGTAGACAGAACTGATGGATTTGGAGGCACTGCTATACTTATCAAAGACTCCCTAACCTATCATGAAATCTCAATCCGTAAAAACTTTAATTCCAAAATTGAAGTATGCACAGCATATATCGATGAATTTAAGATATCCTTAGCTTCCATTTATAAATCTCCCAAAATAAAAGCAACTAAGACTGATTGGAGTAATCTTTTTTCACAATTACAGGGTGATGTCATTATATGCGGTGACTTTAACTGTCATCACAGCCTTTGGGGTTCTACAATAGATAACTCACAAGGAAATAGACTTGTAGAGGCTATTGACGAAACTAACCTGATTATTTTAAACGACGGACGACCTACTAAGATAGTCAGACCCAACGAACGACCTTCTGCCATAGATCTTACTTTTATCTCACCTAGTCTTTTAAGTTACTCAGAGTGGAATCCTCTAAATGATACACTTGGTTCCGACCATCTCCCTATCCATATTAATATATCTCGGGAATATATCCCCACTAACAAAACACCTTCTAGAAAATGGATTGAATCTTCAGCTGACTGGACGCTTTTTCAAAACCTAATTGAAACACAAATTTCTAATAATAACAGTGATAATAATTCCTTTGAATTTTTAATGAAAGTAATAAATGATGCAGCTTCTAAGTCAATGAAATCTCGTTCAGGTAAAAGTAAAAAACCTCCAAATCCTATTTGGTGGGATAATGAATGCACCTTAATTGTTAATAATAGGAAAGATGCATATCTGGATTATAAAAATAACACGAATTATGAAAATTATCTCAAATTTAAGCATATTCAGGCCAAAGCTAAAATACTTTTTAAACAAAAACAACAATTATGCTGGAAAAATTTTATTAATAAATTAAATAAAAATACGCCAATATCAAAAATTTGGAGTTTTATAAAAAAAATATCTAACAAAAACTCAACTTTTAAAAAACATACTATATCTGAAGAACTAATAAACCAAGTTTTTGATATTGTAGCACCTAGTTTTGTGCCAAATATGCTTGAAAGACCGAAAGAGAACATTGGCAGCCACTATATGGATGCACCTTTTGATACAACTGAATTTGAAGCTGCAATTAAGACCTCTAGATGTACTGCTCCAGGTAATGATTTTGTTACATATGACATTATTAAAAATCTTCCCCAAGTTGCTAAAGAATTTATAATAAATATATACAATGATTGGTGGGTAAATGCAAACTATGTTGAACAACTTAAACAAATTACCATTTGTTTAATTTTAAAACCAACTAAAGATAAAAATATACCCTCTTCTTATCGCCCTATATCTTTAATGTCATGTATAACTAAAACATTTGAAAGAATGATAAAAACAAGACTGGAGTGGTACATAGAGTATAACAATATCTTGCCTAATACTCAATACGGTTTTAGAAGGGGATATGGTACTTTGGATGCAGTAACTCATTTAGTAAATGACATCCAAATTACTTTTTCTGGTAACAAATATTTAGCTTGTTTATTCCTAGATATAAAAGGGGCTTACGACTCTGTAAATATTAATATACTTAAACAAAAAATGATTAGGATTGGTCTTAGTGAAACGACTGCTCTAAATATATTGCATCTATATTTTTCTAGACATGTCTATATTAGAGATCATAGAAATGTTTTACATGGTCCAAGGATTGTTTATCATGGCTTGCCACAGGGATCAGTACTTAGCCCTATACTATTTAATATATATTCTGCCAATATTCATTCATTATTTCATAACTCCGTAAATTGCATACAATATGCAGATGACATCTGTATATACACCATCCAAAACAGTTATGAAGCATGCACAGAAGCTCTCGAGAATATTATGCATAAGGTAAGTATATGGACAGAAGAAACAGGCATGACTCTTTCAACAGACAAATGCTCTATCATGTTTTTTTACCAGGCATAGACTACGTGCTCCAGAGGAATTGACTCTGTGTGGACGTACCCTGTCGGTAGTTAAAGAGTATAAGTATTTAGGTATTATTGTTGACACCAAATTACTATGGTCGAGCCACATAAATCACTTAATAAACAAATGTGAAAAAGGCTACAATTTACTTAGGTGTGTAACAAATCGAAGTTGGGGTGCAGCTCCTGGTATAGCTTTATTGTTTTATAGAGCCTACGTGCGTTCTATCATTGACTATGGATGTTGTTTATACGGATCCTCTTGTAATACCAATCTAAACAAAATAAACAGAGTTCAATATAAATGTCTTAGAACTTGCATCGGTGGGATGGTATCATCACCGGTGAAAGCAATACTGGCAGAGTGTAATGAGTTACCTTTGGACTTGCGTAGGCAAATGTTATCACAAAAATATCTCTTAAAACTAAAATCCCTTGAGTCAAACATGATCAACAAATTAAGTTATATTGCAAAAGAAGACCTAACAAATCGATATTGGAAACTTAAAAATTCTCCCCCACTTGCAGAAGCTTTTGTTGAGACTAATGGTGATCACATTTCTTATAGTAAAAATAAAAAATTACTTATGTATACTATACCCTTTAGATCACTAATAAAACCACACAGAGTTATAATACCCAATTATACAGAATATAATCATATAAACCATACCCTTTTAAAATCTATATTGGATGGATTAATCAATAACATATTTATATATACAGATGGATCCAAAACAAAACACGGAGTTGGTTGTGGAGTATTTATTCAAAATACAAAACAATCATTTATGTATAAATTACCATCAATATGTAGCATATATACTGCTGAACTTATAGCAATTTTGAAGGGCATTACGTGGTTAATATCAAATAATTTACGAGAGGGGGTAATACTAACTGATTCTAAGTCAGCCTTGGAGTCAATAAAAAGTATAAAATTTGAAAGAATGAAATGTCCTATATTATGCAATTTAAAAAAATTGATAGCAGATTTAAATATAACATTTGTATGGGTCAAAGGACATATAGGTATACTAGGTAATGAAAAAGCTGATAGTTTGGCCAAGGAGGCGATACAAAACGGAGTTCATTGTAATATTTGTACAATACCAGACGCCTCTAATTTGATAAAAAATAAAATAATGTCCAAATGGGAAAGACAGTGGGAAAACGTTGTAGAAAACTCACAAAATACATATTTTAAAATACATCCAACCTTACCTTCTCCACCCCAATATATTTTCAACTATTCCATTTCAAAATTCTTTTCAGCAACTGTTTTTCGACTTAAAACAAATCATGGGCGATTTCCATCGCACCTTGCTAAGCTAGGCATTATACAGTCATCGGCCTGTAGTTGTGATCAGAACTCTTACGGAGACCTAAACCATATATTTTTCGGTTGCAAAAAACATTTAAAAAAATCCGATGATTTGATTCGTAAGCTCATTGAAATGAAATATTTTCTTCCATTAAATCTAACACACATTTTATTAAATGCCAATAGAAACACCTTAGAACTTCTAGTAAATTTTATTAAAGAAGTAAAAATAGAAATTTAAAACAGCATAAACCATAACTCTGAATTATTTACATTATAAGGAAAGTTCTGCGTACAACATTCTGTGGCAAATGGACTTGATTCCGTGCCATTATCTTTCCACACACACACATTAATATTAAAATCTACACAGTCTACTTTTTCTGTAAAACTTATAACAAATAAATTTATTTTAAACGAGAATGTTAAAAGAAAGTCAATTTTCTACGCCCATGGTTGACGTGCACCCCCACTGGACACTGCGTCGTTCAAGATGATCGGAAATTGGCAATAAGTATTTCGCTCGCTGCAGGCCATAAACCGTCGTATCTGACCCATTTGTTATAGTCTCTGGTATGGAAAATAACCTCCAATCGCTTATTTTAAAGCTACAATTCCATTATCAATTTTAAAATCGAATAGAGGAGTAGTTTACGTCGAACATCTAAATATAGTGTCTGTAAGAAAAGCACTTTTATGAAAGTGTAATACCTACTTCTACCACTACCATTTACCATTACAGTATCTATCGTAAAAATTGCTGGCCTGAAAAAGACAATAATAAAAGAAGGAAAATAGTTTTAGGGACAAAAACACCTAAATGTAATATATTACCATTAGAAACACATAAAGAAAATGTTTCTAGTGTTTTACTACAAGAATAGGACAAAAACTTAACTCGATACACAAATATGTACAGGGTGTTTGACGACAAGCTTACATGATCGATATTTCGGAAACTACTTACACGATATTTATATAAATTGGTTATGGGGATTACATGTTATGACGAAGACAAGAATGTTTCAAACAGGAATCATATTATAGCACCAAGTCTATTTTTGCGAAAGGATATGTAGCTAACGGTTACTCAAACCAGCGGTAAGGAAGTGCCGGATTAACCGTGTTCTGGCTAAAACCTTAACCATCGTCCACAGTAGTGGCCTTAATCGTTATCTTAAAAGAAAAATAACTGTGTATATTAAGAATAAATTTACAAATACCTTTATTCATCATCATAAATACGAAAAAAAAAAAATGTTTAAGAACTACCTATTACCAAAAGAAATAAAAAAACTCGAAAATATTTCCGTAAGACCATAAACAAATTTTGGTACTTACCGGTTTGTGACCACAGAGAAAAAAACAAGATTTTAGATCTTTGGTTTAATTTTCTTCTCTGTGCTCCTGCTTTTTCTTTTTCATCACTAAAGAGATCAGACAGTATTTCTCTCCATTCTTTTACTGCTTTCATCCTTATAATTACCATATTTCTTTCATTCATCCTGAAACCAATTTTCCTCTAAAAATATCCTCTCTCATTTACGTTCAAAAGTACAGTCTGATGAGGCAGATTTGCATATCTTATTTGCGAACGTGCTAAAACTACCATCTCCATTTAGAATCTGCGCCAGGAAGTAGTCTAGTCTCCTGAACTTACATTCCCACCACAGCCTCTTATCGGGAATAAGCTCCTTCGACCAATTTGCCTTTCCGCTTTCTATTGCCCATTCTCTCTGCAACTCCTCTATCCACTTCTCTCTTTCTCTATTTCTCTCTTTCTCTCTTGCTCATGTATATTTTGATCCATCCTCTTCGCATACACTCTTGGTCTCTGCACAACAAGACGACTGGTATTACCGCTTCAATAATATATTGCGTTTTATTTAAGGTCCTCCTGTAGGCGCTTGATGATAGACCCTGAGGAGCATTCGCCTTTGCAAATTCTTTATTGGCTTATTTCGCAGTATTCAGTGTACTACACTGTATTATACATTATATTATACTTCGGTATTTTCTAACGTACTAATGTTGAATGCAATTAAAGTGCAAATAGCACAGCAATATTTTAAGTAAGGTACACTTGTTAACAATACCATCGGTATTTCTCTGCCGTTTGAAGCAAGAACATTGTATCTGTTACAGATGCATCCGAATTGCGCCAAATATAATCGGAGGTATATACAAATTAATCATTGGTACAGCCAATAATGGAAAGATACTTTTTGAGTAAGATATCACAGGTAACTCATTTAAGCAAAAAAGTATACTCCTTATTGCAGCGTTTTCAATTAGAGAGATAAAAAAAGTATTGTACACTACTAGTTCTAAATGAATAATTAGAAGTAGTGAAATAATCTGAATACTCAGGAGAATTGGTTCCCTTCACATGCAAAAGCCTTTTTTTGATGACCCCGGACAGAAAGAGAAGGAGATAGTGAGAAGAAGAGATAAATAAAAAGAAAGCCAGGGTCTAAAATTCAAAAGATTTGACGCAATTTAATAAAAAATTTATTCTTACAAGTTAAGTGTGGCTCAATGAAAAATCTTCGTCAATGAGAAACAATCTAAACCATTGAATAAACTTGATTTAAATCACTATTCAGTCGACTTAATAAATATTTAACGAATACCGATTCAAAGAACAAAATCCAAATCTCTCTTACTCATTTTTTTACCTAATTATTCCATATTCTGTTGTAATAAATAAAAAATCCGATTACCTACCCAGTTGTCACATTTTTTTCCCCGTGTTGTAAAAAGGCTGTCGTAACTTTTTATCGCCCGCCCCATTCCTTTGTACTTTCCACTTCGTAATAAAAGAAAAAAGTATAAATATAACCTAAGTTTGGTACTGTAAACAAACAGCAAAAATAACGAAAAGACTATATTCTTTATACCAATTTAAGTGTGAGTACGGCGCGAACTTTCAATTTAAACCCCCCTTGATCTTATTAAGGAGCGTATTTTCCTTGCTGGAAAAATTGATGTCGCACTCACTTCGGGATTATAATTATAAAAAATAAAAAAAAACAACAGGCTGAAGCTGAAAATAAAGCGTAAATATGTGTTTTCTTGCGTGTTGTTTGATTTATAGTTAAATTAAAGCTATATTTTTACAAAAATCTAGAAGACCATGTCAAACAAGATTTACTATTATCGAAATATATCCATTTGTAGTGTATTTCACAAGCCAACTTTTGATATTTTTAATATTTTTTCACATGATCTGTGTATGAAACAGAGAATCTTTTTGCAACAGAACTTTATTTAAACATGTATTGTCCTTTTCCTTATCAATGCTTCTAAATTGGTAACTATCTAAAAAGACGTTCTTCTTTAAAAAGAAAGTGTTAATAATGTCCGTTATTATCGCGAACTTTCAGATTGTTAGACAACCAAGACTATAATGAATTTGAGTGAATTTTGAAGAGAAAAATAGGCTGTATTCAGAACGGAAGACAATTGTTCATACGATACTTGCAATTGCGTACCGGCTAAAATATCGTATATATATATATATATATATATATATATATATATATATATATATATATATATATATATATATATATATATATTTACTGACGGGTCAGTTCGTCAATGTCTGTGTCACGTTTTACGTTTTGAATCTTGACAAAGGCAAGAGTTTCCTGCCGAAACGTTGATTGATTGCAATGGAAAATAAAATCTAGTTCCACATGTAACATATCTTTATTGAACCTAAACCCAAGAAACATTAATTTTATATTAAATATAATACAGTTCAAGAAACTCAAAACTACTATATATATATATATATATATATATATATATATATATATATATATATATATATATATATATAAACACGTAGAAATTATCAGGTATAGTGGTCTTTATTACAAATCTAAGGAACTCAATATTCCGCCATGTATTTTATAGCTTCATCAGGAGTACACTGTAAAACAATTTTAATATTACAAAAATTTACAAAAATGGCAAACAAATACATTTAAAAAACACTTCTTCTTCTCCTTTAAGTGCCATCTCCGCGACGAAGGTTGGCATTCATCATGGCTATTCTGACCTTCGAGGCACCTGCTCTGAACAATTGAATTGAGCTGCAACCAAACCATTCTCTCAGGTTCTTCAACCAGGAAACGCGCCTTCTTCCTACGTTTCTCCTCCCCTCTATTTTTCTTTGAATTATGAGCCTGAAGATGTTGAATCTTTCACCTCTCATTACATGTCCGAGATATTGCAATTTTCTTTCTTTTATTGTATTTTTTATTTCGCTCTCAATGCCTATTCTCCTTAACACTTCTGCATTTCTGACTCTATCTACCCATGGAATCCTTAACAATCTTCTAAATGTTCACAAGTCGATTAATTGTATTCCGAAAAAAAAACAGAAATTAAAAAAAAAAATTTATTAACTTTAGGTAAATACCCACACAGCCAGACACAAATTTCTAAAAACAGATACAAGGATTACACAGGGATTACACTCTTCTCGCCCAGGCGCCGATCAGGGCATTTTTATAAACGATAAAAGGTAGGCCTCAGACATATAGGTATGCATACATTAAGGAAAGCCATCAGGAATTAACAAAAGTGACTGCATTTGTATATTCGTTGTTCTGACGAAAGACAGCAAACAATCGTAAATCTTTTTTGTCTAAATCAAGAAGATGCAGTATATTATATGGGCTTTCAATGTTTAATTTTAAAAGTTTTTCTGAAAAGCTTATTAGATTAAGCTCTATATTTTAAACAATCAAAAAAGTTGTGGTTTTGATCACCGATTTTATTACAGGTTTCACAAAGATCACTCGCAAGTATGTTTTATTTAAATAAGTGTGCTAGATATCATGCGTGACTAAACTTCATTCTGCTGAGAGTAGTTTTTCGACTGTAATCGTACTCATTGTACCAAGGTTTTCTCCTTAATTTGGTTTCAAGTCTGGTGTAACAGGTTCGATTTGTAAAGCTGTACTCTTGACATAAATAGGAGCATTTCTCCATCATTCTCTGTTTCGCTATGATTATTTGTTCGTCTGTAGTTAATTCGTAATTTATATTTTTCCCCATTACTATGCTTTCTTTGGCAATTTGATCTGCAATTTCATTGTTTGTTATACCTGCGTGTGCTTTGACCCAGAAGAATTTTATATATTTATTCTGATCTTGTAATTGTTTAAGTATTGCTTGGATGCTAAAAATAATATCATTAGTTGTGTTTGAGATTGATTTTAAAATTTTAAGAACGGAAAGTGAATCGAAAAAGATTATAGCATTCTGATCCTCTTCCTGATGAACATATTCTAGTGCTTTTAGAATTGCTATTGCCTCAGCTGTGAAAATAGATGTGTTTTTGTTTAACTTATATTTTTTCTGTATTCGTTTAGGTATTACGACTATATAGTGACATAGTTTGGATGCTCCTCTAAAATTTGATTTATGACTATACTATTAAATGATTCTAACTCCGAATAAAATGGTATTGTAGCGTTTACGCTACTGACTAGTCCAATTTAAACCCCTCAAGAAATTTTCTTATAACCCGCCTGTGATCGATTTTTAAATCGACATTTCTCCACTCACGCGCTGTTATCGCTTTGAAAGGAAGATCGATTTTATGCGGAAGCGGAACGATTAGTTTTGGTCAGAACTCTACGCAGCCACGTCAACCGGTGAAATTTTTCACCTTCAAAGTGACGGAATTGGAGCAAGGAAGATAATTTGGGGAAGAATATAATTCATAAATAATAATATAAATAAGTAATTTTTCTAATAAAATCAATACTAATCTAAGAGTTCCATATAAAAAGGAAGAGTTTTTTTTGGCGTGCTGCGACTCCATGTAAGTAAATCATTTCATACGTATTATCTCTTTATCATATAATCAAATTTATCATTGTATTTAGTATTTCTTTAGAGATTTATTTTTTAGTTCCGAAATAATCTAAATATAAAATTTCCTTGATTTACTTGCAAAGAACAGAAGGTCATTTTTTTTATATAGTTAAACTTAAATTCTGTTTTAGTCCATGTCGTTATCATTAAGTTTTTTTTGGTTCCCATTTTGTATCTAACTTTTTTGGTGGAATATAAAAAGGTTCGACAAATATTGGACAGCCTTCTATATTCTGCGCATGTTCTTTTCATGGCGCAAACCTGTCATGTCTACGAAGTAAATTCGGAAGTTCTGACATGTTGACATAACCTAATGTTTTGATGTTTTGTTTTGGTGCAGTCAATCCATGCTGCTACACCTATTGAATTGTATTTATTAAATTAAGTAACCTTTTTAGATTCCGTCACTTCACTTGATAGTATTCTCTTGAGAATATTCTCTCAAGGATATTAGTAACTTTGAATCCTTAAATAGTTAGTAACCCGTGGATTTTGCTGTCACCCAGAGACCAGTGACTGGTTGTGGCTTTGTGCCCAGGATTCGTCTTTACAGCCATAAACTGATTTAGCCGTGCCAAGAGGAATTTTCCTATGGACTTATGGGGCTGTAAAGATAAGCTGTTTAATTGTTTAACATTTGTTACTATCTATTTACTGTTAACTCATCATATGCATATGATAAGGTGAATACCTTTATGATAATTTAATTTTTGATATAATCTAATTCTAAAATATTGGGAAGAAGAAAATACCTTTCATGTTTTTATTAGGTTTTTTTTACTAAGGATGTAAAAGGGTTTGACCAAACTCATTTTTTTGATATAATATTTTTTTTTGATATAATACAATTTGATTTTGGGAAAGGAAATAAATTTCATATGTTTTTTTTTTAACATTATATAAAGAGTATTAAAGACTCACTTTTTTGGATATAATATAATAATTGTAACAGAGTTATCATTGTTGATATCTGTACAATACGGTAATTATTTCTCATTTTAGTTGAACTAGCTAAATTTAAATTACTACCGTTTTGTGTTAAGACTTTGGCTACAATACGGACTATTCTTGGTGTATACTAATATTTCATATTTTATTTGGCCAGTGGTAGTGACTATTCGTTTGTTGAGGAGCTATTAAGTCCCATTGTATCTGTACACCATCCACTACCACTGTTATTTGGCTTTGCATTATATGTAAATTGTTTATACACATATACCTATATACATTTTTTATAAATATATTTATTGTTGCTATTTTGAGTTTTATTTCAGTTCTACTAACCAGTATATAACATAGCAAAACAAGATTATTATTTAGTATTTTTGTATCTCAGAGTATTATCTCCAGATTCATTTGTTACTTCAAAATCTCAACTATCGTTGAGTTGGCGCCCTTCTTTTCTCTTCTTATTGTTTTCTTTCTATAAATTTATTCCCGGTGACCTTCTTCAGTTGTATCACGTTTGATATTACCAGGTCTCATTTCTTTCTTGTCTCATTAGCTCATTATCTCTTGTTATTGTTGTTTATATCTTTAAAGCCACAATCCAGTACATTGAAGCTAGCCCGAACACTCACTTGAGATTTAGTGTCTCTTTGGCCATTTAAATTTGTTCCTCTGAGCTTAGCCCTAACGGTTCTTAACGGTTCAACTGGTGTAGATTTCATTGCTCCCAGACATATTGTGAGTGATTTATTTTGTATAATGTCCAGCTTACGTAGATTTGTTTTATTGGCTGTTCCATAAAGTGTACAACCATAATCAATTATTAATCTTATGTAAGCTTTATAGAAGAGTAAAGCTGCTAAGTCTTCAACTTATTATGATGGGTAAAATCAAAGGACGCAGAGGAATTGATAGAAAGCAGGCCTCTTGGTTGAAGAATATTAGGGAATGGACGAGAATAAGGAAAGCTGAGCAACTCTTTAGAATAGCTCGAGACAGAGACAGTTTCGCCATGTTATTCGCCAACGTCAAGGGGACTTGATAGGGCACGCTAAGAAGAAGAAGAGCTGTTTGAGGTTCTGCACCCCACCAAGTTCTTCTAATGGACTTTAAAAAGTTTAGCCCTGTTTTGCATTTTGTCTCTATTTGTTCAATATGAAGTTTCCAGGTTAATTTTCTGTTTAATGTGATTCCTAAGTATTTGACATTGGTATCCACCGAAAATTCTATACCATCTATTGTAATTTTCTGCATCGGTTTCATATTATGCCTGGTGAAGATTATAACTTTGGATTTTTCTGCGGATATTTGAATCCCTAAATCACTTATAGATCTTAAAACAAGTTTCGTGCTTGAATTCAAACAACTAATGCATTCGTCGAGATATTTGCTACGTGTATAAACAACAAAGTCATTGGCGTATTGTATAATAGTTGCTTTAGATATACAGGTATGTAAATTAGTAGTATATATATTAAAAAGTAATGGTGCAAGAACTGATCCTTGTGGCAAACCTTAATTTGCAGTTTGGTTTTTTACTGGGCACCTATAATGTCCTCTAATCCCTACTTGCCTGTTTATATATAATTTGCATATCGTGTTGGCAACTTCTTGAGGGATTTGTAATTGTATCATTTTTTTCCCGTAAGATGAACAGGATAACATTGTCGTAGGCACCTTTTACATTTAGAAAAATTGTTCCATTATAATCGTTTTCACTTAAGGCCGATCCTCGCGATTCTGGGCATAGGTAAATTACAATGTAAAAGTTTATATCAAATAACGCAAAAACTATGGCAGATATTGAGATGATTCTTTTTTTATATGGAAGGTCTAAAAAAGTTCTAGTGCACTATTTGGTTGTAAATTAATATATTGTTTAAACAATATTTTTTTTTCAAATATTTTTGGTTAAAATAAACGAAAAAATTTTTTTTTTTTAAATAGGGCACTACAGAATTTGACCCACTTTCCGAATCTGTTTTTATTTTTAACATAAAGTGTAACACAAAGCAGCTATTTGATATAAACTTTTAAAAAATTTCAAATTTTTGCTAAACGCAATTTTCTCTCCGTCAGCACAGGGTGTCCTTGTCGGTAGCTTCTGGATTCTCGCCAGGTAGGTAAAACCCTCGGAGGAGGATAAATAAAGTTGAATAACATTATTAGGGCTTATTCCGACTTTTGACAAACCAGTGTGTTTATTGTATTTAAAATAGGAAATGTTATATAAATAAGCAGTAAGTACCTATAATTTTATTAAATTTTTATATGAATAGAAATATTTTCTGTTGATTTTCCATTTTCTTTCTAAATATTTATACTGTTTTTATAATAATACAATTGTTTCAGTATTTGCTTATATAATAATAATTTATTATATAGAAACAGCGTAGAGTACATTTTTTTTGTATTTCAATCAGAATTATTATTTTCTTTTCTTCTTTACATGAGCTCAGAGTAATAACCAAATTTGCAGTATTTGAATATGAAATTTAATTATTTATATTTATTGGTTAGCAACCTACCAATCGTAAAATCAAATACTGCTCAAAGAAACAATGTACCGTCTCGGAACCGGATTGATACTATGAAGACGACTACGGCAAGAAATAAGGACAAGCGAAAAACATCCAAAACCCAGATGAGAATTACTTGGAATATCAGATCACTCAACTCAAGGGACCAAGAAATAACCCAAGTGTTGAAAGAGAAAGAATATAGACATTTGTGCTCTACAACAAACAAAAAATAAAGGAAAAGGTCAATCAAAATTAGGTGAATACATACTAATCTACAGTGGAGTAGCAAAAGAAAACAGGGCCACCAAGAAAACACCAAAGGTATCAAAATTACATCAAAGAGTGTCAATACATATTAGAAAGAATAGTAACATCAAAGATAAGAATGGAGAAGGAAAACCTGAACTTATCGGAGTATACGGCCTAGAAAATAATAAGCCTCAAACAACAAGGGAAGTGTTTTACGACCAATTACAACAAGTAGTAGATCAAGTCAAAGAAAAGATGATAATTCACAGCTAATTTGATTATAATAATTAAGGAACCTCATTTTTGCCATGTTAAGGAATGGGATTTGTATTTTTTGTTAAAAAATTTGCACAAACATTGTACCTCTACAGGACCCCCTACGAAATTTCAAAAATGTAGTTCAAATGGCGACTAGGAAGAACCTACAAATCCAAACCGAACAAGCAATTTCAAACTAATAAAATTTTCTATATCTCCGGATCTACTCAATGGATTTTGATCATTCTTATTTTTTTTATTTTGTATGATCTATTTTTAATTTGTATGTAATTTCTACGTACATTAGGAATTAGTAATTTGTTTATATATTAATTCATTAATAAATAGTCTAGTTTGTTTAAACAATTCGTGCAAAACAATTTTCTTCCAAAAATCTATTTTTTTTTTAATACTCGTATCAATAACCATAGAAACAGTCGCGTTTTTTGCATTAAATTGTCAATAATTAAAAAACAGCTCCAAATTCAAGGCAAAAAAAGTAGGTTTTCTTCCTAGAGGTCTACAATAACTAAAAAAGTTGTCAGCGACCTGGATTATTGAGTATCACGAACATGGTCTATTTTTTGCTTATTTCCCTGGAGTATATATTTGATTAACATCTGTGTAATTGTTTATAGTTATGGCCTCTTTGCCATATTTTATCATATACCTGAGTCACATCCTATTTTATGGATATAAGGTTGAATGCTCCAATAAATGAACTTTAAAAAATGAAGGCAAATTTCGAGCACAAATTTAATAATCAAATCTTGCCCAAGTACTTTCGCTTTCTACAGCATCATCAGGGGCATCTGCGCTTGCTGGATAGACCAAATTTGACGAAGTAAGTCTAAAATGTTAATCACAAAAAACTTTTATCATCCATTAACTTCGAGTTTTTTATCGAAGTTTATTAATTTTCTTCATTTAAAAAAAACTTTTTTTGGCTTATTTCAGATTCCCCTAATGATGCTGTAGAAAGCGAAAGTACTTGGACAAGATTTGATTATTACATTTGTGCTCGATATTTGCCTTAATTTTTTTTCAACGTACATCCTAAAATGTCAAAATGTCCATCATATTATCCTTCATGATCCATATTTCACATCCATATAAATAGTTATACAGTATATTTCATCATCATCATCATCATCAATGGCGCTACAACTCTTCGTAAGTCTTTGCCGCGGTTACTATTGCCTTCCATGTTTGTCGGTCCTGTGCCAGTAATTCCCATTGTCGTACTCCCATTTCCTCTAGATCTAGGAGTATATTTACATATAACAAATTAAATCCTTAGTTGTAAATTTTTGAAATCAGTACTCAGTATACATCTAAGTTTTATAAATGCTCCTCATAAATCTCATAACTCTAAACTTTTGTACTCCGTTCTTTGTTGACAATTAGTTGCATAGGGCCGACGTTTACTAACCACAAGCACACAAGTAAATTATCTTATTTCTTTCATTTGACAATAATAATTGTCTGTTAGATTAGCACTGTAAGAAGTAAATTAGTCTCTTACTGAATGATAATAAACAACACATCAAACTTATTCTGAAACTATTTCTTGTGTCATGGTATATTTTATTAGATTTTGGTGTAATAAATCACAACCTATCAAATTCAATATCAAAAATCAAAATTGGAAATGATAGCGTGACTAAATTATTCCTTCCTTCAAGAAATTTTAAAAAGAACTGATTTCTATTACTATCCAGTGCAAGGACAGTTATTTTGTTATTTATATCGAATAGAGAATACTGTTAGTTTGCGGTATGGACCCCAAAACATATTTTATTCGAAAAGATTGATAAATATATGGAACTGTGGGAAAATATGCTACAAAAATTTCAAGATTTTTATTATAATTTTTATTTGAAACACCTTCTAAAGAAACATTAGACATAATTCTATATTTATAATATAGTTTCATTTTATCAATTTTAATGATCGTGATACTAATTAGATAAGATTTTTATTATAATTTTTATTTGAAACACCTTCTGAAGAAACATTAGACATAATTCTATATTTATATTGTTTCATTTTATCAATTTTAATGATCGTGATACTAATCAAATTTTTATGATATATATATATATATATGATATAATCTTTTTTTTACAATTTTTATTTTCCGTAAACTTTAATCTACGTTAAACTTCAGACAGTCAATTTTTCCGTAAAAAAAATAACAAATAAATTATGTATGTACATGTTACATTGTAAATTTATGAATAGATTATATTACTTTGGTCTGTTATTATATTTACTCAAAATACCACTAAAGAGATTTATGGTCTTATCTCGGTGTATAATCGGCTCGAGTAAAAGGTAAACGCATTTTTGACCTGAGCTTGAAAGAGATCTAAACGAAGTTTAGAATATTACTTCATGAACAGATTTTGTTTTCGTAAAGAAAGAAATTTTTGAAATAGAGATAGCAAACTGAAATTTACCGTTAGAATTATCGAGGATAAGCCTTAAGCCTATTTGTATGTCTGTAACTAAGTGTGTCACCGCATCTATGGTGCCAAAACCTCAGATCTTTTTTTTTCTCGTTCTCAAGTCTTTTAATTCTGTTCATTGCTTGTTTAAGATCTTTCTTGGTCTCTTGATTTTCTTTCCTAATTTGCGTATTTTTCTGTTTCAGATCTTGAATTTCTGTTAAACACTTCTTTTGTTCTTGATTTATTTTCTTCGTTTCTACTTCCATAAATCGTTGCAAGCTTTAGATCATATTCATTATTGATCCTGAGTTTTTATTTTTCTCTTTCATGCCTGGAGATCTTTTAGTTTTTGCTCATTTCCAAAACCAAATGTCTGTGAGCCTTTTCTTCTTTTGCCCACATCCGTGGTGTACTCGTCTTCACTCTTCATTGCTTTCTAATTGTGCTCGTGTTATTGGTAGCTCAGTTCAACTAGTCAATCGCGTAACCTCATACACTGCTTATAGATCATCACTTTCTAGTTCGAGACTGACTCTTTCCTTACCCTTTACGACTGTACTAGTAACGTTCCCTGCTAATTTGCACTAACAGTTACGAGAAGAGATAAACAACAATGATGGAAAATTTTAACAGTAACGCGGAATTAAATTGCGGTGCAAAAATCAGGAGTGTGTGTAACTTACCGAAATTATCCCGGATAAATGCTAACATCACAATTAGGGCGATTTTGTTAATTTACGATATTTGCATTTTGAATATTCTAATTTTGTTCCAGTTTTATTTTTGACAGAGCAGCGTTTCCATTAGGTATAATGGATTGTACACATTTTAAAAGTTTTTGATGTAATGTGATGTGATAATATAGCGCTCGCATAAAAGTAAATTTAATATTTTTATACGGTGTGGTCAAAGGAATGTAAAAAGCTGGTTATAAACCTAATTATGTGTTAGTTAATTTCATATTAAAATTACTATTTAATTAATAAACACAAAAATGTGTGCTCAGTGTTAAGTCCGTTCGTATTTAATTTATATTTTTATATTGTTTGCAAGATGAACAAGTAAAAATATTTAATTTGCCAACAATATTTATTTTTTTCTATAGTTAATGTTAAAGTGTTGCTATAACAACTGTTTTCAGTAGATAAAGTATCACTTTAATTGCAAGGGTAGATAAAGTGACACTTTAACAGCAAGAGTAGATAAAATGTTTTAACTTTTTTTATTGAATAAAATTTACAAATTCAAACACATTAATAATTAAAATCAACTGAAAATTTACAATTAAGATTATTAGAAATATCTATTTTTGGAGCATCACAACTTGGACTCGTTTGTTTAAACACGTGCTTCGAGGTACTGGATTGATTTTCTGTAACATTTGTTTGACATTTGTTGGCAGAGTAATTCATATCCCTAGCAACGAAGCAACACAATTGCGATTTTGTGCTAAAAATTACAATTTTCTTTGAAATTTTATTTTTCACCTAAACTTGAAGTCTTGCTGAAAAAAAAAAATGTTGTATTGCACACGACGATAAAAGCGCATTATCTTCTCGAGCATAATTAGCTCGACTGACGTCTCGACGCTAAAAAACGCTCTCGTAGGTAAAGTACAATTTTATCGCCTTGTAAATTAAATAACTATTATTATGAATATAGTTCTGTTAAGTCACAGACAACGGTAAAAATAACAACAACTTAATGAAAATTGAGTTATTAGAATTAGCCATAACAAATATTTTCAACAATTTTTCTAATAGTATTTTAAAATTTAACCCTTTAACGTTTACCGTGTTTTTTATTGGCTAAGTGTTTAGGGGCTACGTACTTTGCCACCAGTCTTAAAGTTGGAAGTTGAGTTTAGAGTTTAGCTATTTATTTAACTACATAACAAATACAAATATTATTTGTAGCAAGTAAATAAAAATATACAGTATGGAAATAAGAAATATAAAACGTAACTTAAATATATCACAAACAACAACACATATTAAACAGAAAAAGCAGTACGGTAAGTACGGTAAGCAGTTCAGTGGAGGTTATGCAATGAGTCATAAACAGTAAAAATAATATTTCAGAAGAAATTTTTTAACTTTTTCAAAACTATTACAGTTTAGCTATTTAATACTATTTAGTAAAATATTGTAAAAGTTCTAATTAAAGTTATAATTAGGGTCATTTTTATCTGGTTGATGTATTCAACAGCGATTTGTTCGTGGGTAGTGACAGTTACGCGTATTGTAGACGTGGATGTCAGAATGCTTTATTAAATGGACACGTTTTCTGTGAATTTCAGTTAGAACTTAAAATATAAATAAAGAGGTAGCGGCAAAATTTCGAATTTGATAAAGAAAGGTTGGCAGTGTTCTAGATAACTAACCCTTGCTAAAATCCTGATACCTTTCTTTTTCATTCTAAAAATTTGAAGTGTATTTGTTAAATTGCCCCATACGATTATATCATAGTTTAGGTAAGAGTGGAATAAAGAAAATATGTAATTTTTAATGTTTCAAAGTTGACAATCCTTGATAGTTGGCGAATAATAAAAAATGATATAGATAGGTTTGTATAAATTGTATATGTATTTTAATTTAGCGCGCCAGTTTCCACCTCTTATTAAAGCACAGCATATCCGTTGTGCAGATGTGTGCTTTGCTGAAGAGAGTACAAAAAGATGTAGAATTCGTTCAACAGTGTGTAACTTGTATGTGAATAAAGTTCATTTAAAGTCACAGTTTTTCATCATTCAATACACATTTACTGAAGTGTTTTCATTCGCTCTACAGGTTTTTATTAAGTTGTGACACATGAACCGACCAGTTCCTTCGATTATCTATGATTATTACTAATAGTTTAACAGTCTTTTTGTTATCTGGATTATTGTGAATATTACTTGCAGATATAACCAAATTTTGCGTTTTGTCAGAGTTAAGTTTTAGTTTGTTAGCAACAAACCATGTGCTAGATTTAGTAGAAACTTCCTCATGAGATATTTTTAAATCATCATTATTTTTCCCTGATATAACGAATGTCATATCTAAGAATTGGCATAAATAATAAACAAAAGAGGTCCTAAGACCGAACCTTGTGGGGTTTCATTTTTTACGGATAAAAAGTAAGAGAAATGACTTTAAGACTCTACTGCCTGGTGTCTGCCACATAGATAAGAGAGTATGTTTCAACTGTAGTGGCGGAAATTTCTAGGAACAGTAATGCCTAACCAAACAAAGCAGTGACGTTCCAAAAAATACTTATGATTTAAATCAAATTTTTAAAAATAGGTACACACAATTTATAGAAAAATATTAGATTCTATTTTTGGCAATATTTTGTATTTTAATACATATTATTATAATATATCACATACATATATAGTCTGTATGTAAAACCATAGATATATACTACAGATTACAGTATTAATAAATATTAATTAGAAGATTGTTTAAACTTTAAAATCTTTATTATTTATAATATTATTCACTTAAATTTTACAAAGTTTAACAAAAGAATATACAAAATGATTGTAATAAAGTAAAAAATGAATACATACTTACAGGACAATTTGGAAAACTTATATTCAAATGGGTTACGTAGGTACATCTTAATGTTAGATTAGATTATTTACTTGTATATTCAGATGCTTTGTCGTCGTCACTAGAATCATCAAATCAATTTTTAATTCTTCAGTAATTACATACATGCGACGTTCACTTTCCAAATACTTATCTTCAACCTTGACAACATGTTCACACACTTTCTTGCAGTTATCTACAGTTACTTTAGCAAATTTCTGTTCCACCAATAGTTCTACGGCTTCTAATGTAAAATAAATACTTTGTTTTGCAACTTCATTTTTTATTTTTGCTCAAACCATTTATATAGGGTTTAAGTCTGGATTATATAGCGGGAGTTTTAAAAAAACATGTTCACATTCTTTGCCTTGTCAAATTTATAATTGAATATGATCTTGTTTGTGTCGTTTGATGATTTTAATATATTGCGATTTTTCTTCATTAATCTATCTGTCTTTAAGTGTTTATCGTTTACATTTTGCTTTATTTCTGTAATTTGTTTAATCGTTTGTTCTTCGTTCGATTCGTCTCTAATTGCAATCACTTGCTAGTTTAACGTGGCTTGGATCCTCATCTTCGTATCGAGGTCTTTCAGCATGCGTAGATCATATGATTGTGCTTTTCTTTTCTGCACTGTTTTGAGTTTGACTCCCACCAGTGGAACGTGGTGTTTCTCCAACCGTGGACTCTGTAGTAGAAAACCTAAAACAGTCAACTATATCTTGCATGACTGCGATGCATTGGATCGCAGATGACAAATACTCCGATTATACATACTACCCATTTACCTAAACCTTTATAAGTTAGTACGGGGTTCCAAACTTTTGGAATGCATATCATAAATAAATTAAAAATGTGCAATAAGCTAATTGGCTGCGGCACGGTCAGTTTAAAATAGACGGCTACCAAAAAAACAAAAACTCTAGCTCATCTCGTCCTGGCACAATTTCGTTAGGATATTAGGAACATAACACTACCTAAGTCAAAGGTATCTGTATGCAAATTTTTCTTCTTATCTTTGAAGGTGAGTAAAAAATGTTCTAAGCGATTGCCCGAGAGTGGTTTTACATAAAAAATATAAATTTTTCTTTTCCGCTCTCGAATAACAAGCCATTTTACACGGTTAGTTTATAGTAAATTATTTAAAGAATCATAGAAGCTAGAAACAAAACAATATTTACCACCACCGGCTGAAATACGTATATCATTTCAATTTCCTAGGGTTTTACACAAGAGAAACATGTGACATTGGTCACAAAGTTGACAGATTTCAGTTACGTACGTAACAATTCACAGAATATGAATAGTTTCTATCATTGTTTCGCTAATACCCAATTTGGCTGATGCAATTTTGTTAATAAAAAAAATTCACAAAATATGGCAGAATAATGCCATAAATGATACAATGATAAACTCAATGTCTAATTAATTAATAATAAAATAAAGGATACAGAAAAGAGTGGAGATAATAAAAAATACTTAATTACAAACTGAAAAGAGAACAAGTCTAATGTAGTAAGTGAAAAGACAAGAAAACATCTTTTTTGGGGTCCTAAAATTATTATTCTTGGCAAAATTTAGCTTGTTCGTATGATTTTTAGCGGTCAACTCTCTGACTACCGAACTCAAGTTGCTAAAATATATTAATTAAATGCAAGGTATCGTCCAATTACATATTCTTATTCTGTTTAACCGTTTTTTATAGATATTTATAAAAACTGATTTTTTTATCTTGTTCCTCCAATATCTTAAACTACAAAACAAAAATTTCCTATGATTTCATCGCTGATTATCGCTCCTTAAGAATTTTTACCCTTTTTGTTAAGTTGTATGACTGTACTAAACCGTTAATGCAAACTATGGCCTAACCCAATTACATAAAATTTGTTAACTAATTTATAAATTCGGAACGTTAGTTTTAACGTCCATAATATCGTTAAAAATGGAGAATGGCATTATCCTACTATTTCCTGGTACATCAGCTTAATCCCGAAAAACACGGACTCATAACCGTAATCGTAACATTTAAAATTTTTATTAAAACTGCAATTATTAAAAGTTTGTTTGAGATGGATTAAGCGTAACATCGCTGGGCCTCTCTTAAAATAGGGGCGGTTTAGTTTAATTTCTTTTATCAAATAAACAGGGGGGATTGAAATATTTTTAACTAATACTGTTCTGAAGATATTTTGCCATGGCATCTTAATAAAATGACTATTTTTATTGGAAATGAGCTACAATTTAAGTTTAATTTTAAAGTTTTGATTTCCGCTTCAAAAATTACATTAAATTTGGTTTTTTGCTACTTAGTGAAAAATTCTTCTAATAGTTAATTTTATGTGACTCATTCATATCGACAATTCAAACATATATTATAAAAAAATATGACTTTAAAATGATATTGCCCAAATCATTGAGTTGCGCTCTTGGGACGACTTTATTGAAAAACAGTTCATTTAATATTGTTCTGAAGCTATTTTCTTGTGGTATTTTAAATTAATTACTATTTAACTGGGAATAAGCCACAATTAAAGATAAAAATACGTTTATTGACGTTTCAATTTCCACTTCGAAATCGTTCTCAAAATACAAACGATAAATTAAACAAAATTTGTTGTACAGATTCTGGGTAAATCGAGTTTTTCCTTTTTTTACGTTCTATACGGTCATTTATAACAAAGATAAGGTGTAGTGCCCTTTTGTGTAGGAGCGTACCACACGCTCCAATTGGACCAAAAACAACCGATATATGATGTAATGCTGGCACTAAGGCTTTTGCTGCGGATAGTCAGACAGAATAAGCAAATTATATACATATATCGATAGTGTATACATTCAACACCCTTCTGTAGAAATATATTCACCTACCTACACTCTATAATAGACTTGTTGACAATAGCTTAGAAATAAAACGGTACACTAAAAATAAGCTACAATCTTGTGTTTGCTATTTTCAATATTTTCGAACATTTTCAATATTTTAAATATTTATTATTTATTGAATTTTATATAGAAACACTAACAATTTTATTTCAAAACTTTGTCCGTTGGTCAGCTATTTTTTTAAGTAGTTAGGTACAGTTTTTTGTAAACAAACAACGTGAACACACAATTTAAGATAAAAAATACCAAAAAGTCTAGCTATTCAAAAAAAAAGAAATACAAAAATAAAAAAAAAGTGCCTCAATTAGCAAATCAACTTTTTAAATTTTTTTATTAAATCATTTAAATACAATATATATTATTTTATAAATTTTCCTAAGCCTTTATTTCTTTATAAGCATCTTTATGTTTTTATTAAATAAAAAATATTGCAAAATGACGGTATTAGATTTCGCCAGGTAGAAATCGTATGATTTCTCTTTTTGTTAAAAAATATTGATTTAATAAATATTTTTTTAAAATAAACCAGTGAAATCTGACGTATAATATATAGCATTTTTCATATAAAAAAGCTTGCACGTCATTCAAGATTTACGTTAGAACCCCACAGCGTTGCCAAAACATCAGAATAGTTAGTAAGTGAGGAATTTTTGAAATATCAACTATTTGTCAAACTATTATATTAACAGTAAATACACTTAGTTTTAAGACTACTGCAATACATTAAAATACATAAGAAAACATTCAGCTTTCTACAAACTATTTATTTGTTTTGACATATCACAATTACAATACACAACAATAATTAGTTTTTAAAGCTATTAATCTAAATTTAATATGTATTTATAAATTCAATTTATTAATATACATTATATTATGATCAAATGATGTAAGAAATCAAAACATAAACAACATTCCTACTCTAAAAAAGCAGCAACACTTTATACACTTTTGCCACACACTTAACTGTCAATAAAATTTGGAGTATATCCGTATCAGTTGCGTACAATTGTCCAATATATTTAATTAAAACTATTATTTTGTGGAATATTAGACTTAAAGATTTATTTTATATTCTTAATTTTTTTAAGGTTGGAATATGTGTTATTTTATTTGAACATGAAGATTGTAATTTATATAATAAACTCTTTCAAACTGTTATCTCTTCGCAAGTGTAAAAGTATAATATTACCTTTTTTTTTAGAAATACTCTGGTTCTTTCTATTGCATTTCTTTGGTATTTGTTTATTTATTTATAGTCTTTTTAATTCCTTTTTTATTTTAAATTTCTGTATTTTTAATAATATATTTATTAATTTTATTTTATTTTTAACTTTTTTTATTAAAAATTTTATTTGTAATCGTGCTTCGTGCCAGATCGGCCCTGTTCTACAGCCCTTAAAATCGGAAAACCGTAAATTTTTATGAGACATTTGCTGAGAAAATTGTACGGATTAACCGTAGTTTTAAAGTAATTTCCGAGTGAAGAGCATCTAAATTCGAACGGGAGTTCAAATTGGCCGACGTTACAATGGTCACTCCATTTCCTTTTCACTTACCCAATCATCATTTCTATGCAAATGTGGAAAACGTCTTAAAGTGGGAAGGTAACGGTTGCTTCCTCTGCTTTTTTAGAAAACGACCTCGGTCGGTCATATTCCGGCAATTTTAGGCAATTTGGCGAATAGCAAATGGGCTAGCAGCTAGAGCAATCGTAAATATTCCGCATGAATCTAGAATGCTGGATTTTCCTTAATGCAAATATAAAAATCCTTAAAGCTGATAGAGCTAAATAGTATTTATTGTTAAAAACAATGACAATAATTAAACTGAAAATAAATTAAAAAATCTCCTGAACGGTTTTTCAGAGTAAATTTTCAGATAGAAGTTAAATAGTTTACTTTCCACAATGTATTTGATATTTGTATATCCGCGTACGTAATTTAATTAAGCACTTTATTTTTTTGTAAAGTGGTGTTCTTAGACCGTAATTCAAACTAATTTGAACTTTCTTTAATGCCAAGCCCCTTAATCATATCCGAAGTCGACTTCACGCTTGTCTAGCACTAGCAGCTACTAAGTTTCATATCTCCATATAATCACGGAACTCTAAAAAAATTAAGATCTGAAATTAATGTTACACGCTGCAATAACTTTGGCCGAAAATTTCGGATGCCTTAAAAGCAGTTTCGAATTTAGTTCCAATGACTTTGCAGTTTCCTGCCTTTGTGCTTAGATAGCGACTTTTCAACGAACAATGGCGGAGTAAGAGTTATAGTTCAAGATGAATAATTTGACCGTAGTTTGATCAAATAAGTGGTAATAAAGTTTAGGCATTAAAAACGAATTGGAAAAAAATACATTTTTAATTATAAATGCTAAAGGCCGAAACGTGTTATCAAACACATGAGGTAATATAAGACTGTTTAAAAATATTAACCTTTAAGTACTCGCTTGGTACCTGAGGAGCGCCAAGCGGTTTTTAATTTGCAATATCTTTTTTATGTTTTTTGTGCGAAATTATTTTCCTATGTATTCCTTATATATATATATATATATATATATATATATATATATATATATATTATATATATATATATATATATATATATATATATATATATATATATATATATATTATATATATATATATATATTAGACAATATAAATATTACTATATATAAATGACACTATTGATTTTATAATTTACTTATATTGTCTGTATAATGGAGACCCCAGCGCCACCTATCCACACAAAAACTACTATTAATTTGAGTAATATATATATATATATATATATATATATATATATATATATATATATATACGTCATGTCACTGGTTTATTATAAACAAATATTTATTGAATAAATATTTTTTAACTAATAAAGAAATAACGTTGTTTATAACGAAACAAAAGCTTTGGAAAATTTATAAAATAATATGTTTTGTCTTTAAATGATTTAAAGCCTGTATCACTCTTACATATTTATTACATAACGACATCACTTCGTTGTTTCTTTTCCTACAGGTATCACAATAATGGATTTATAAGTAAACAAATTTATTTGCTAAATGAGGCTTTTTTATTTTTGTATTTCTTTTTTTTTAACAACTAGACTCCTTTTGGTATTTTTTATTTTAATTATGTGTCCACATGCACTTTATTTTTATTTATATCACTAACTTAATCTAACATTAATTACTGTTAAACTGGGAATAAGCCACAATTAAAGATAAAAATACGTTTATTGACGTTTCAATTTCCACTTCGGAAATCGTTCTCAAAATACAAACAGTAAATTTATTTTGAGAACGATTTCCGAAGTGGAAATTGAAACGTCAATAAACGTATTTTTATCTTTAATTGTGGCTTATTCCCAGTTTAACAGTAATTAATTTACAATGCCACAAGAAAACAGAACAATATTAATCTAACATGTTTGTTTAAAAAATGTACATGCTAGGAAAATGGTTTACCAAAGGAAAAAGTTTTGCAATAAAATTGTTAGTGTTTCAATATAGAATTAAATAAATATTAAATATTTTAAATAAGAAAAAATTGATAATCATTTGAAGTGCCTGGTCGTAGTGACAAAATAAAAAAAACGTTAATATCACATTTTGAATCTAAAGATTAACAAAAACATTTTTTTTAAAACCAGTCTTTAAATAAAATATTTTAGAAATATAATGCTCTTATCTTATAAGAAAAGACATGGTTTTTATCAAATTAATTTTTTTTTTTAAATTTCAACCAGCAGAAATTTAGAAAAAAATGGCACTTAATAGGTCATTAATTATCGGGTCAAGTTAGCATAAAATTGTTTAGTTTAAGATAACTATATTTGAGCAAAGTTTATAAGAAATCAAAAGATGAATAAAATTTAAACAACAAATGAACATAAAAAATAATTTTAAACTGTTAAATCTTGGGATTTCATTAAATAGTGGAAAAAATGATATACTGCTATGTCACTTGTCAGGATTTGATTAATTGTTTATCTTGTATTCAGCCAGAGGCCTTCTTTAAGTCAACACTTTAAAATTTGTCCTTAAGTAAACCTATTTTTAATCATAGCGCTCTATGGAATCTCGTAAGTTACTATACGTTCAATGATAACGAAGATGCTGAGTAGTTTCCTTTTGATAGCTGCCTTGTTTGTTTTTACTATCTTAATGTTTTTGTTATATTTTCCACTTTAATTTGCTATGTCGCATATTACGATTCGATTAGGTTCGATTAAATAAATTTAACTTTAAAATAAAAATGTAGTTAATTCCTAACAAAAATGGTTTCTAAATTTCATTAAGATGCCACAAAAAAATATCTTCCATACAACCTTCTTAACAATACCTTTCAAATAAATCCCTTGAATTTGTACGAATTTTAATAAAACATCCACCATCTTCTTTGGCTCGATGATCCAATTTTAATAAACTGATATATTTGTTAAATAAAAGCTTGGGTACGCTACTGCATAGAGAGATTAATTAGAAAACCGCCAAAAGCCGCACTTCCGATATTAAATTATCTTTATGGGTTAATCTCGGGCATCACTCAATGTAATATTCATACAACTGTGAATTTTGCCAATCTTTGCTGATGAAGTATTTTTTGATTTATATGGTAATTAACAGGTATTTGACCCACTAATATATTCATTATTTTATTCATTTTATATGCTTCACATAAAACTGTGTTCATTCTAATAAGAACCATTTAGTTTTAAGCTTTTGATCTTGAATACAATACCATTCTTTTATATATCAGGAGAAGCTTATTACTAAATTTTACTTGACACTTGGACTTTCTTTTCCAAAAAAAAAACAAAAAATTAAATAAGAAGAAATAGAGACTGACTGATGAGGAAAACAGCAAGTATATAAAAATACGAAAAAAATAAGACGTGTTGGCTGCAACTTTAAGTTTTTTCTTACAACAAACGATAAATTTGATGGCTATAGACTTTTACTTAAACAAAAGATGAAAAGGCGTATAAGTATGAAAACAAGAACCTGCAGAGTTCAAGTTATTTTTTGCACCAAGAACAAACTAAATACTAAATTTTAAGACTTTCCTTAAAAAAAAGGAAAAATACAATTTTATGAAAAGAAAAGGAAGACTTGTTGAATATGAATAAAGAGGGTTCTCCCTTACACTAAAAGTACCTTGGGTGTCTAGTTTTAATACTGTAGGACATTTTCTTAAAGAAAAAAGCATGCTAGTACCACGAAAAGAAGAATACCTAGTCGCATAAGCAAGTCTTATAAGTTTTTTCTTGTACTGAATGTCACTGATGGAAATCTAGTGTTTCTAAAAAAAGTCATAAAATACATAATAATAGAATAATAAAATAATAAAATAATAAAATAAAAGAAGTAGAAGAATACCTTTATAATTTAAATTCAATAGAGTAATGCTCAGCAGACGCAGGGATGAACTCAAACAAGTACTAGCAGAAATAAGAATAAAAATATCGCCAAAAAAAAAATTTTCTACAGGAAATCATAGACGAAAAATTCAATGTAGAATCACTGTGGAACGACTCTGCAAGAGAAATGTACCAAAGAAGGCTAGCACAGAAGATACAGCTGAAACAAATAGACGACATCGAAGATATAAACGCGAGCTAGGAGAAAATTAAAAACAACATTGAAGAAGCAGCAACAGAAGCTCTAGGAAAACGCAAAGTCATACTGAACAAAAGAATCAACAACAATACACTATGATTTAGAAAATAAATGAAAGAGAAATGTAAAGAGAAACGAGAGGCCTACATGAAGCACAAAACATCAAATACCCCAGAATCCCAAGACAACTATAGAAGAATACAAAATAAAATAAAGCAGTTGGTAAGAAGAACAAAAAATGAACACTGGGAACAGTTTACAAAAAGCGTGTAAAGCGACTTCTACAACACACAAAAACAAATATGAAGATTCATAAGAAACCAATGAAAAGAAATGGCAGAATTAAAGGAATACAATAACATACCAGCAAACGAATGGGAAAGATACCTAACGGAACTGTTTAAAGCAAAGGAAAATAATAATCAACGCAATAACGTAAGTTAAGACACGAAATAAAAATCAGTTTTTGGGAAGTAAAAATAGCCATAATTTCACTTAAAAATAGAAAGTCACCAAGACCAGACGGAATAACAAACCAGCTTCTAAAACGGAGGAGAAAGTATACAAATTGGATGGAGAAAAAAACGTTTATCCTTAATTACTGGTCACGAAAAGACATCAAAAGAAGAACAACAGAAACTGAATCTTCAATAAAATCTTCTTTCTTTGGGTTAATAACTGCTAAGGCCAAAATAAAAACTGGAGTTTTTTAACTTTCCTTGTAAATATTGTAAATTTTGACGCTATATCTGCTCAAGATATTTGTATTAAGTATTTGGCACCATTACACACCTCCATGTCTAGAACGATTTTGTAATAGCTGTTGGAAATGCGAATTCAAAAAAAGTTCAAAAAGTGGAGTATCAAAAAATAAAAAAAAAACTCTTATTAGAAATCTTAAAACCATAATGCCTTCAAATAGATTACAAAATTGGCAAAACCTTAAGGAAGAACAGGATTAACAAGACAATTTCTTTTTATATTATCTTTAAAAATATGCTACGAAAAAATACCCCATAAACATAACATCTGTAGATGCTGTAGTTTTACTTAGCAATTATATATATACAAAGTATAATATAAAGTAAAATTATTTCTAACCGCATTGTTGTAATAATTTTTGACCATGTTCAAAGTTGCATATTCTTTTAAGTCCATTTATTCATTATTATAAGTAATGCAGATGGTGTGTTTATCCTTAGGAGGGCAGAATAAACTAGCATATCTATGTTTTATAGACCTGACAAAACTTTCAAATGCATCCAAGTCGAAGGCGTCTTATACCTACTGTATAAAAGAAACACACTAATCAATATTATACAAACCATCGAAAACATCTACTTCCATAATCGAATACAGGCAAAGATAAATGGAAAACTAACACAATGTATAAAAGTACAAGGCGGGGTCAGACAGGGTGACTCGTTAAGCCAACTTCTGTTTAATATAATATTGGACGAAATAATACAGGCAGTACGTAAATGTCATGGCTACAAAATGAGGAACAAAGAAATCCAAATAATATGTTATGCAGACGACGGCGCATTAATCGCCGAGACAGAAGAGGAGCTCCAAAGATTAACGCATATCTTCAATACAACAGCTAAGAAATAGAATGTGATAATATAACCAAGAAGAAACCAAGATATCATAGAAGAAACCAAATGTATGACAACATCTAAATACCCACTACGGTGTAAAATCGAAATTGATGGGAAAATAATAAAGCTGGAAGCAAGGTTTAGATATCTGGGAATAGATGTAACTAGTTACGGAGATGTTTACAAAGAAATACGACAACAAAGCATAAAAGCAAGTAAAGCGGCGGGTTCTCTTAATGACACTATCAGCAAGAACACACACCCACCTAAGACAAGACACAAAAACAAGAATCTATAAAGCACCAATTAGACTTATATTAACATACACGGCGGAGACAAGACCTGACACATCTAAAACGAGACGACTACTAGAAACAACAAAGATGAAAATACTCAGACGAATATCAGAGAAAAGTCTGGATAGGGAGAAAAGCGAAAACATAAGAAGAGTATGCAATATAGAACACATAAATGTATGGGTGACAAAACGAAAACAGGAGTGGAACGAACACATAAGTAGAATTTCAGAGTATAGAATAGTACAAATAGCACGAGATAAGTCACCAAATGGACAAAGAAGTATTCGCCGACCAAGAAAAAGGTGCGACAATTTAAACAATTTAGGAGGATAATATTCAAGAAAAAACAGGCTTTAAAACCTACATACAAGAAGGAAGAAGAAGAATAAAAAGAAGAAGAAGAAGAAGAAGGAGAAGAAGAAGAAGAAAAAGAAGAAGAAGAAGAAAAAGAAGAAGAAAAAGAAGAAGAAGAAGAAAAAGAAGAAGAAAAGGAAGAAGAAGAAGAAGAAGAAGAAGAAGAAGAAGAAGAAGAAGAAGAAGAAGAGTATTGCTCTAAAAGAAACTTACTCAATCTTCGTTTCTAAATTGTAGGCCTTTTTTGTTTAACAAAAAGGCATAAAATAATAATACAAAAAGAATCAAAATATCGGGGAGGTCCAAGGAACATAAGGTTTTTTGTATACCAAGACAAAGTTATGTACTAAATTTCAATACTATAGAACTACTCTTTCAATAAAAACAAAAAGATTAATAAAATCAAGATGATCTATAATAACATACGGATATTAAAAGAAGAGAATAAATACTGGTCGACAACATAGAATAACTTATCTTTTAAAAGTTTTGACACAAAATTTATTGGCTTTAATTTTAACAAAAACAAAATAATATCAAGTTGCCTTTGAAAACAAAAGTTTGTTTAGTTTATTGAATATCAGTTAAGACTTTTTTCAATTTGAAGTTTTTGCTTTAAGATTCGTATAAATTAGAGATACGAAAAAGTATTTATAAGTTGGTTGGATGGATACCTATAACTAAAATTTGTCAATACTCCAGAATAAAAACATTTCACGCAGAACCGTTTTTAGAACAATAACGGACTGCAAGTAGGGAATACCATTTAGAAATTTCCCAAAAAGTTGAAGACCACGTGAATTTATTGCACATTGGTCAGAAAAATTGTCGAGAAGAGCAGGAAACTAGGTTGAAATGAGAACGAGAAGACTAATTCGTCAATAGAGATCTTCTGAGAGTACGACATCGTTGGCAGTTGAGAAGGAATGGTCTTAAAATATGGAAAGAATTGTAAGTTCCCCAAATACTCTCCTTGGTACCATAATGTTGTCGTCAATTGACGCGGATACATTTTGGCAATAAAAAAAAATGATTTTGTGCAATTTCTTCTTTTTTTTACGTGCCAATCTCCTCGACGGAGGTTGGCAATCATCATGGATATTCTGATCTTAGATGCTGCTGCTCTGAATAGTTCAATTGATGTGCATCCGTACTATTCCCTTAAGTTACGCAACCATGACATTCTTTTCCTTCCTAAACTTCTCTTGCCCTGGATTTTTCCTTGTATAATTATCGCAACTTCTAGCAGGGTTATATATCGACCTTTTGTGGAATGAGGCTTTGAATAGTCAGCGTTATATTGATAACTGCCTTTTCAAATTGCCAGACCTAGCATCATGTCATTACTTAAGAGTTACCCAAAACTTGCTTCGAAAACACCATATACCTATACGGCGACAAAAGCACATACTGCCCAGGAAGGTAGGCTAGGAAGCCCAAGACGACAAATAAATTAAAACGGCGAATTTACGAAAAACTGAGAGAAATTAGTCTAAATTCCGTCCAGGACCTCATAAGAGACATTCGAAGAAGTTTTCGTTTGCAGAATGGGCCACTCCACATAATTCGATAGTGTAGTTTGTGCAAGTACTAAAAAACAAAATGTATGATGATCTCTAAAAAGGAACAGCAAATCCAAAGAGTCAGTGTGAATGATCAACCAATAGAAACAGTAAAAAACATACACCTACCTTGGTACGAACGTCAATGAAAATTGAGACAATTCTCTAAATATAAAACCTAGACTAAAGAAAGCAAGTTCTGCATTTTAAAAAATGGCTAAGTTATTCTAATGTCACGATTTATCAGTATCCAGAAAAATCAGGTTACTACGATATACTTATATCTTTCCTATACTGTTGTACGAAGTTGATTCGTAGACTCTCACAGACGCCAGTTGTAAGAAAATTGAGGCTTATGAAATATGGCCTTATCGTAGAGTCCTGAAGATATTCCATATATACCACGTGACTTACGAGGATGTTTTATTAAGAATGCAAAAAGAAAAAGAGTTATCACAATAAAAACACCCAAAATTGAATACCTCAGTCACATCATAAGGAACAGCCATAGGTATGACCTGTTGCAATTAATTCTTTAAGTAAAAGTAAAAGGAAAATGATGATCAGAAAGGCGAAGAATTTCTTGGCTGAAAACTCTACGTCGGAGAGAAGTGGAGGATATGGGACAAGGGGTTGTAGGATATTCCAAATTTTTTTTTCACCTTTATATATGAACTTAACCCCCTCTGTGGCTCAGTGGTAAGAGCGCCTGCCTTTAAACCTAAAGGTCGTGAGTTCGAATCCCACCTGGGTGGAAATTTTAGTTTATTAAAAAAATTAATAAATGAAAATAATTTCTATCCTTGTGTGATCGGTACACACCGGAGGGACCGCAGACGTTCGGATACAATTAGCGTCTCTTAGCAAAGACAATGACGTCGACTTTGCTAAGTATCAAGACAATTACTCTACACACACAAACACACACACACTACATTAATAAACTTATCTTGATTGAGACTGGCTGAATGACAATTGTCCAAGCCAAAAACACACACAAAAAAAAATATATATGAACTAGCTCTGTACTTTCTCTCCTGATGTATTATTGGTTTTAGCATTTTGTATTCGTTTAGTGTTGGAGAAGCACATGTGTTGTGATAAGAAAGAGAGAGCATTATTGATTTTCATTTTTGAAAGATAAGAATTTAATTTGTTTGTAATTTTTTTTCTGATTATTATAATATTTCAATTCAATATTAAAAACCAATAATAATGTTCGCCTTTTATTTAAGTTTGTAAATTATATAGTACAAAACGCTGGGGCACCTTGAGGATATGTTTGTTCACTAATTTATTGTAAAATGCTCCACTGGGAGGACTGCGACATAGCATGCATGGGAGGTCTGGGTCATTGTGCCAGACGTCACCTGTTGTATTATTTTAAATTTGATATTATTTAAATTCTTTTAATAGTATATTTTTACTTTTTTTAATGTGAGATGCCTCATAAGAGGAAGAAGAAAAATCCTGAGAGGATTGCTCCATTTAAGTCTCGTATTGTGGAATCCATTTAGCAAATTAAAAAAGGGAACAGCATAAGCAGGTAGCAAAGACTTATAGTATTTAAAAATCGGCTTTTCAACGCCATTTGAAGAAATAATATGATGAAGCTTCCAACAAGGAATGCGTTGGTTTTTATTCTAATTTTATATATGGAATGGTATTTTCGGAAGACCAAGAATTGGCTCGAGTAGAATACATTCTGGCTGCATGTAGAATGCATTATGGTTTAACATCAGTTTAGGTCAGAATTCTAGCGTGGCAACATGTAAGTGCCCTGAAATGTAAAGTAGGCAATTGATTGAAAGTTACCCAAATTAAAGGATATAATTGGTTCAATGGCTTCATAAAACGTTATAAAGAACTTTCGCTAAGGTCCCCAGAAGCTACAAGTCTGACAAGGGCAACAAGCTACAACAACCAATGTTCCTAAATAACTTAAAAACTATCTATGAAAAGTATAGTCTCACTCCAGACCGTATATTTAACTGTGACGAAACAGGAAAAATTACACTCAATATTCCACCCAAGGTTGTGGCTAAGCGTGGTGAAAAGTGACATCGGCTAAAAGGACGAAGCAAGTCACTGACCTTTTTATAGCAAATGTAATAGGAAACGCTTTACCACTTGTACTAGTGTTTTCCAGAATCAGATATAAGTGGTTTTTTTTTAAATGGTGTACTTCCAGAGAGCATTGCACTAACTAGCAAGACAGGTTGGATGTCAAGTGATCTTTTTAAACAGAGTCCAAAAGACATAATTCATCACACAAAATGCACTTAGGAACAAACAATATTGTTAATTTTAGACAACCACCAGAGGCATGTGGGTTTAGAAGTGGTAATGACAGCAAAAGAAAAGGAAGTTATACTTTTAACGTTTTCACCACATTATAGTCACAGACTGCAGCACCTCGATGTGTCTGTTTTTGCTCCATTTAAAAGTCAATATAGCAAAGTTTGTAATGATTGGCTACTGAATCACCCAGGTAGAATCGCATCCACCTACTGCATAGGTGATCTTGTGCTGCAAGTTTACCCATGGACTATAACGCAGAAGAAAATTATAGCTAGTTTTCGAAAGACTGGCATCTACCTTTTCAACAGTGAGCCATTCACCAAAGCAGAATTTCTAATGTCTCCAGTAACTGACCGGCCTCCTTCATCTGCACAAGCTAATGGTACTTCTTCCTTAGCAGAACAAGAATATTCTAAAATTAAATATACAGCCAGTTTACATCATTTCTCAAAAGATCCTTCTACATGTTTTGAAAAACCGTCAACTTACGAAGACTCTAACGGCACTCAAGAACTTATAATGCCAATGAAAATCCTGACTATATCTAAGCAAATCCGATCATTTCCTAAAGCTACACAACGCAAAGAAGCTCGAAGAGCAAGGAAGAAAGACAGAAGTCTTATTGTAACTAGTATACCAGAGAAAGCAGAGGCCGAAAGATTAGCCCTCGAAAGAGAAAGGAAGAGGTCTGGTAAATTATCTGTAGCTATCCGTCATCTATCTAATAAGAAGAAAGTTTTTGAAGATACTGAGTCTACGTCCGAGGAAGTACAAATTCCATATAGAGATGATGATCTAGAAATATCTCTGAGTTCTAAGGAGGAAGAAATGGAAGAAATAGATCGGAATAATAGTTCTGTCAATCTTAAGACTGAAGATTTTGTGCTTGTTAAAGTTTGTACTAAAAAGTCGGTTGTTTATTATGTTGGGAGAGTATTAAAGTGTGATTCATTTAATGAAGTTGAAGATCAATTTATGAGCAAAAAAGAGGAATCTGGAAATTTTATTTTGCGAATGTGAACAATAGCGTTATTGAGAAACAGGATATATTGCTCAAAGTGCCTGCACCAATATCATTTGGAGGTACAGAGAGAGAAAAATCATTGTTAGTATTTCCGGTTAAATTGTCAAAATATAATGTGCAATAAAGAAAAGTGTATATTGTGTTGAAAAAAAAAAAAATAATTATTGCATCCTGTCCTGGACCTCCCTAGTAGTGTCCCACTTCTTTTAGTGGTATAGGTGGTATGACACATTTGCAGCTCCTCACACTATCCATTTTACTTCATTTTTTTTTAATTAAATAGGCGAAAGGGTTATCTAACATATCCTTTATTTCACGAGGAGCAAATAAATAATTAAAAAAATATATTATTCAGAAAGTGTCCCACACCTCCCACTTCTCCCCTACGTGGTTCAACACAACAACCAAGAATCTTTTTAAAGCCGCAGTTTTCAAAATACAGATTGCCAATGATGGTCGCCAACATCCGAAACGGAGAGGCACTACAAGAAGAAAAAGTATTAAGTTATAATTTTATAATAACTAGTTAGTTTTAAAATAAATTTCTTTATTAAACAAAAATCCGATAAATATTTTGTGCCATAATTTACAGCACATACGTAATGTACAAAGTTTGAAGAACTTTTATTTAAAGAAAAGAAAAGACGTAAGTCAACGAACAGAAGAAAAAGAAGACCTGTCGACCTCAAGTTTAATGAAGGTATTTTTTAGACTAAGCGGAATCCATGAACTAAATTTGAGGACCTTAGGACTTTCCTCTGAAGAAAAAGAAATGTCGAAAAGAAGAAGTTATATTGACCATAAACCAATGTGTCATGATTCAAGAAAATTTAGGATTTTTCTTTCAAGGAAAAGAGGACGAATAAGATTAAAGAAAAAAGAAGACCTGTTGACTCCAAATCAAATATTCTCTTTGTTTTCGGCAAGGAGAGCATAATGCACCAAATTAAGAAATTTTGGGATCCTATAATTTAAAAAAACATAAAATAGCTGATTATTATTAATATTATGTATATTATAATAATATAATTCAATTAATCATTAATATATTAAATTTTGGACTAAGCAATTATTAAGTAGGAGATTTATTTATACCGAAGACCTATTAATATTTAAATTTTCTACTCAACCTAATTTCTGGATTTGCTTAAATCCTTCTCTGTAAACGTTATTTTGTAAAACTTTAAAATTTTAAACATACACGCTGCACCGATATTTACGCTTAGCAGCCTATTATAATAAAAGAAAATAATATCCTAACGCAGCGCCGATACTAGACACAAAAACTATGAGCAAAAACATTAAAGACTTGTCAAGTATGCCATGCATTGTAATAAATAGGTAGGTAAGGGAATTGAGTGCACGCATTTTGCAGCTATTTGTTCGGATGTTGTTGATATTTCTAGTTTATGTAAATGACGGGTAAGTTTTAATAATATTTCATATTATTTATTATAATATTATATATACCTAATAGTAGGAGGATTTGTAATTAAATAAAAACAGAATTTTGTTGGCTTATTTGATAATTGTTATTATTATTTGCAAATGGAAGATAGATTTTTATAATTGTATAGTTATATACAGTATTATGGAAAAAACGATATTTACTAGCTTCATCTTAATATTGTAGTCGTTTTTGGAAAATATATAGAATATGAAACATTCTGCTGATTTGCTGCTTTTTTTCGATAATTTACGTTATTCTAACAATTTATCTTCTAATATTACAGTACCTTTTTGGTAATTACTTACATTAGTAAGGCTAGTCGGATTAGTCTGAAATTTGAACAGTGGATTGTGGTTTACTCTTTATTCACTTTATAATCTATACACTTTTTCGCGCTGGGCTATAGTTTTTTCGTATTTTTCATTTAAAAAAACTGATATTTTGACATAAATTTCAAACGGCATCCGCCATTACATCTCCGTCAATGATATGCGTATGCGTCGTGCATATTTTTTGAACCAATGTTGCCACACTTTTCAAATATATTGTTTATTGTGAAAATACTAATTTTTGAGTACAAGTAAAGGAATAATGATATGAGTATTATTTCAGTTTCCTGTTTTTAAGGGAATCGTATAACTGTATTTTATTTGTTATTAACTTATGTTATTTTATTATAGATTGGATTTAATTTTTCTAGTTTGGGTTTTATTTTATGATGATAATTGAGTTTTTGAGAAATACTAAAGATTCCAATTATTGTTTCCTGTTTTTTTATTTTACAAAATAGTCGCATCAATCTCTGAGGTTATTAGCGACATATATACATATACATAAGATAATTTATTTACAATAAATGTTACATTTTGTTAAATGCATTGATATCTTTCAGGAATTTTACCAAATGTTCAATTTTAAAATTTTCTCCTAAGATTTCACTTGTTGACCCGATGATGTGCTTGTTTTGTTTCTGCAATAGGTATCTTAGGCACTCTACAAGTACATGCTTAACACTTAGTGGGATATTACAGTTTTCACATAAAGTGGGATTAGTGTGACCAATTTTGTGTACATGGGTAGGTCGGATAGTCCTATACGAAGACGAGTAACAATGACTTGGTGAGTTCTGTTGGGAATTTGAGATATACACGGTTTTACAAACGTTTTCACTTCACGATGTTGAACTGTCCCATTGGTATTGTCACAGATTTTCCACTTTCACTTTAATAAACGATTTTACATCGTTCAGAACTACATCTCTCACTTCACTCGCAGTTTCACTATTCCAGGCTTGTTGGGCTGTACGATCCGCTTCTTCATTTCCTTGAAGGCCAATGTGTGAAGGAACCCATAGGAATTCTACAGTATAGTTATTGTTTTAAATGGTAGCTAGTTCTCTTTTGATTAGGAGAGCAATGTTTCATGTATAGTTGGTTAATGGTATTGATGGAACTGAGAGAATCGATAATGATAAGAACATTGGATATATTACTGGAGTTAATATGAACGAGAGCTTGATAGATGACGCTAATATGTATACAGCTTAAAGATGGTAGTTTATTCTCAAGTGTAATATTTGGAGTAACAGCAGCTGCTTCAACTCGAGTAGATGTTTTAGAAGCGTCTGTGTATATATAATAGGATTTAGAAAATTTTGTTAGTTGGTTGATGAAAGTTTTTTTTTTTATTACATAGTGCGGAGTATCGTTCTTTCTGAAGATATTTAAAGATGTATTGGATTGAGGAATGCTTAATGTGTAAGGAGGAGGAATTTGTATTGAGTTGGAATAGGTATTTGGTATCGAAATTTGTTCTAAGGGTTTGAATAACTCTTTCGTAAAATGGCGGTTTCATGTTCCTATTTTCAGTATATAGGTTTTTTTAAACCGATCAGTAATTATGTTACTTCTAGATAGACTGTTTGGATTATAATTAGCAGCAAATGCGTATGTGAGAGATGAGTGCATCATTCTATATATTTAAGTGATGGCTATCCAGTTTCTGCTCGTAAACTTTCTATTGGGCTGGTCTGAAATGCTGCTGTAGTCTTAATACCGTATTTTGAATTACGTCTAGATGGTGGACCTAATATCTATTCTTTAGCATATACTATGAAACCCTAATCTATTTTGGAACTTATTAGGGTTTCGTATCAAAAATCATCCCCAAGGACCTAATGTCATCGGCATAATTCAGGATTTGGTTACATAATTTTATTTAGAATTACTGAGTGAAAACTGCCATCCTTATTTTTACTCTTTGCGCTGTTTCTATCAAACTGTGAATATTTCGTTTCATGATATATATTATTGGATGCATTGGTTATTCATTTTATTTTCTAAGCATAGCTTTCTCATCACGGGCTAGGTGTGATCGCGCATAGGAGTGAATAAATAAAAACAAAATAAACACAATGAAACTGACACAATGCAACGAAAGACCTTATACTACGTTTAGTAGTAGTGAAAACAGTCAAATGCGTGTTCCTTAATAAAATAAAATAATAAAAAATTCGATCGATATCCGATCGAATCGAAAGGAATTGAATTGAATTAAAAACCAGCGCTTCGTGCGTAGACGATCAAAACTCTATGCTCCCCCTCTTCGGTCACTTCCGGAGTGCCACCATTCTGTCTTTAATTTAAATTGTTAGATGTGATTAGATTAGGTTAGGTTATGTATTATTTTGATATCAAAAACTTTAAATCAATATAGTTACTCCTCAAATAATAATAGTAACTTATATGTAGTATACTCTTATTAAAATTGGGTTAATTTATTTTAAAATAACATTGGTTAACTTGTTTTTAATTTAAATTTTTAGATGTCATTCGATTAGGTTAGATTATATTTTGTTATTAAAAATTTAAATTAAAAGGGCAAAAAATAATAAGTATTAATATTTTACAACGCGCTTGACTTTTTTTCCAAACAAATGAATTTTGGTTATTTTACAATATTTTATATTTTTGTTTAACTTAGTGGGGAAAAAATAATTGGTATTTACATTTCGCAGCTTTAGAATAGAACTAGTCTATGTCCAAAATCACAATTTTTCAGGACAGCAATTTGAAGTTTTTCAGAAATTTTGTTTTCCATTATTTTGTTTTTCAAAGATTAACGTTTACTTTGTGTATACTTTTCAATTCATTCAAAAACTGTTTATTACCCAGCCCTTTGCTTCCACTGCTGAACATAGGCCTCTCTCATTTGTGTCCATTGTGCTCTGTCGTGCATCGTGTAGGGGGTCTTCCTCTACTTCTTTTGTCTAATCTCGGCCTCCACTCAAGCAATCTCTTCTTTCACCTTTCATCACTGATTCAGACGACGTGTCCGGCCCAGTTCCCTTTCAGTGTGGCAATTCGGGAAATTACATCGGTAATTCCTGTTCTTCGTCTTAAGTCTTTATATCTAATACGAAGCGATACACTCAGCATTGATCTTTCCATTTTCCTCTGAGCTATTTGCAGCCTTTTATAACTTGTAGCTGTCAATGTCAAAGTTTCGGCACCATAGGTCATCACAGGTAACACATATTGGTGAAATGTTTTACGTTTCAAAGAAATTGGTATATCGCTTTTAAAGATGTCTTTGAGCTTTCCATAGGCTGCCCATGCTAGGTTTATTCTTCTTTATACTTCGCATGTTTGGTTGTCTCTTATGATCTTTATTTCGTGTCTAAGGTATATGTATTTTTCCACCAGCTTTATTTCGTTGTCTCCAATATTTATATTTCCGCTAGGTACTAGCTTTGTCATGAATATTGTTTTGGAGATGTTTATTTTAAGACCCACACTGGAACACACTAACTGAAGTTCATCTAGTATTGTACATATCTCCTTGAGGTTGTCCGAGAACAAAACTATGTCGTCTGCGAATTTCAGATTTGTTAATCTTCTATCGTCAATGTTCAGGCCTTTCTCTTTCCAGTTAAATTTTTTACAAGCATATTCTAGTACTGCCGTAAACAGTTTAGGCGATAAGGTATTACCCTATCAGACTCCTCTGCTGATTAGGATGTGATGTGATGTACTTTTCATGTAGTTTTACCGACATAGTTGCGTTTTGCGTTACGCAGAACGAGTGGTCGATTGTATTTGATAGTCTTTTCTATTATCGGTTTAATGCTCTGTAGGTGATCATTTGTTCCAAATCCGGTACGAAATCCCACTTGCTTTAAGTTCTGATAGAAATCAAGTTTTTTCTCAAGACGATTCGTTACTATTCTTGTAAGGAGTTTGTATAGGTCACTAAGAAGACTTATAGGTCTGTAATTTTCTAATTTGTGGGGATCTCTTTTTTTGTACAATTACCTCAGCATTGTGCCATTTGTCGGGTATATTTCGGTCCAAAAGGCACATATTAAAAAGGTTTTTTATTTTTTTAAGTAAGCAAGTGCCTCCAATTTTGATTGCATCAGTAACTACACAATCTTCTTGGTGCATAAACCTGTATTATTTTCATATTATACCTTGTATTCAATTTAAGAGTAAGACACTCTTGAGGAAAATTTCTTTAGTGATACTATACTTGTTTGAAGACGCTTGTGTATAATGAAGCTAGTTCCTCTAAAGGAATTATTGTCGTCACCTACGTGGTAAAAACTATTTCTTGATTTTAGTCTAATTAAGTGTTCGCCACGTCTTCTGCCTTCGCTGAGACCGACTATGTCCCACTTTATGTTTTCTAGTTCGGACTCAAAGTTCAGTAAGTCTTTCATTAGATAGTAGGGAACGTGCATTATATTTATGTTCCTATATCCCTCTCCCCCCCCCCCCAGGAATCCATGGGAGAGACTGATAATTTATCAGTGCAAGATTCTGGAAGCTGTTACATTACTATAAAACTAAATTATTTTGTTTCATTGTTTTAATAAAATATTAGGTGGACATAATAGTTTATCTGGACTTATGCTAGTTCGACATTATCAATATTTTTCATTTTTACAAAAATGCGTACTTGCTAAGTAAACCCGAATCAAGGAATTATTACATTAATTACTACTGTTCATAAAAATACAAATATTTTATTAATATGTTGCAGATTACAAAATAAATTATAAAAACCGTGACTTCTTAAATTAAGTTCCCTTATGGCTTTAAATTCAAATAGAAGTCATGGTACACGGTCGGAATGACCAATAATTTACATAGATATTTAAAATCCTCTAATTTTTTGTACTAATAGGTAAACTTTCAGCATTCCACATTTGCAGGTCATTATGTACTGACAAAGTTTTCTTCTTGTCCTACGCTCAGTAATAATTCTAATAAAACACATTCACATTACACACAAAAACCATTATAATACACACCTTCTACCACTTGACCTTTTCTCCATTTTCATTTTTGTCTATTTCAGTACAAGTATATTTTCTGAATTCAACAAAATCGTAAAATTTATTTATTTCAGTAACATTTTATGGAATATTTCTACATGTTATTCGTGCAATAATGTACCACTGACTTGGCTTGTATATAGCGACATTTTTTCAAGCCGTCTCAATATTACTATGTATACTATCATCTTAGTTTTTGGTATGTTCCTTTTTTAAGAAAAAGTGGAAAATTTTAATCTTATATTTAGCAGCAAGATCTTTATACATTAATACAATATTTCTGTTGAGATTTTGTCTTTTACAGTTGTCAGAAAAAAAACATTTCTTGTTTTCCTTTTAGAGCCTTTTCTTCTATTAATTTTTTAACACAGGAAGCTGCTTCATTGGATCCTCTCTATCCTTTTGTCTTATCCCACATGTAGCAATAACCTTTTTTAATAAAGATCATAAATATTCAGATTGTAAACAGAACGCTTTCTACAATAATACAACTGAGATGCATCTAAATGTGGCGTTTAAAGAACTTGTTATTATTTTTTGTTTGAACATATCAAAAACTGCTGCAAAATAGGGATAATCATTTTCACATCTCTTCTTTAATTTTTTTTTATTTCTCTTGCAAAAACCTTGTTTACAAATGGTTTTCAATTAAATCTTTTATTTAATTTTTTTGTTCTTCATTGCTGTTTTTATGTTTTTCGTATAAGTCACACAAATTCTTTTTTGGTTAGAAGAATCCACGGCTAAAATTTGTGTTAAATAAAGATCTATACATTGTCAACTTAGTGAATTGTTGAATATTTTTATTTACACAGTCTTCTTTATATAAATCATACAATTTTGTAGCATACAGATTTTTTTCTTATTGATATTCGCCAACTCTATTCAGTATTTTATCTCTTTTGGAAAATTCAGTTTTTACGATATGACATGAAAGACACAATGTATTCAGAAAAAAGGTTCTACAAACTCTTTCCTTGCTTTCAGAAGTACAAAGATAATAAAAATAAGACACTGACCTACGTGACTGTCTTCTACTACTACCTGCCGATGTTTCTGTATCATCCTTATCGTCAATATCATTAGTGCAGTCATCAGTTTTATTATTCCTTACTCTCGAACGCATAATAGACTTCGCCTCTTTATTATTTATAATTAAATTCCTCTGACGGCTAATGTTGCCTAAGTTCCAGAAAGTATTCAATGTCATAGTACGTTCTTCTTCTGTAAATTTTGAAACACAATTAAACCTACAATTATTGCGCAAAGCTTTCTTTGCTCTTGCTGGCACTCTGTTGCCTCTCCAGTTTATATACTCTTCATCTTAATTCCTCTTAATTTTAATCTCATTCCTACGCCATGATTCTTTTGACCTTCTTTTCTCTCTGGACTATGTTTTCAGAATTAAATGTAGTTGGCAAGTTATGAACACGTACATCTATAAATTTAGTTTCAGTCACAGTATGTGGTCTGGAAATGTGAATTAGAAAATCATTGTTGGCAATATATTTACAAAATCGAGACTACCGCTGCAACGATCTAGCGAATGCAGAACTAGTCTACCTCCAGATGAGCTAGTTCTGCACTCAGTATATTTGATTTAAATCAACTTAAAGAGAACTAATAAATGTTGACATACACTACTTCTGCACTAACAAAATTTATATAATGGACATAGACTACTTCAGTATTATTTGAAATGCTTAAATAATTTTAAACCTAGACTTATGAGTAGAGACCTGGAATATTTCTGCAGTAAGTACCCACTGTAACAAAGAAAGTTTTGGTCAAAAAACAGCAAAAAGCCAATTTTGGACGTAGATTAGTTCTGTTCTAAGGCAGCGAATTGGATTAGGCATTTTATATAACTAAGGCTATTTCGTATTTTGATACCATTTTACTCTTCATAATTTTTGGTTTTCTATTTTTTATAATATTTTTTAAATTTTTTTATAATCTTTAACATTTATATAATTTTTATAGTTTCCGTAATAAAAAAGACGAAAATTTTGCCCCTTTTCCATTGTTTAGGTTAAGTCAAACGAAAATTCGCATTTCCGCGACACTTAGTAATATAAACAAATACCGAGTTTTTTAATAGTGTTGATATGTCTACTGTGTTTATTGTCTGCACTCGAGTATCATACAAATATTTATTTTTGTTATGTATTAGAATGTCATCAAGAATTGATTTTAGAGAGTATTTTGTATTGTATAATGTATAAATTCTCACTATCTCTTTAGTTTGTCAATACCTTCTTCTTTTTTCCGATTATTGCCCTAAAATCAACTTAAATGATAACAATGTATATTTTTTTATTGTTTCTTATTCCTTGGTCTGTATATATCCATCATTTAAAAATAACAAAAATAAAATATAAAAACATAATAAAATAAAATACCTTACTCACGTTAATTTTTTTATTTCGAAAATATGTGTCTCGACAGCTAATGGTCATTGACACAGGTACAATTTGCATTCGTGTTTACACGGTTAATAATTTACATTGGGTACAAGTTACAGAACATTTTTTATAATCCATTTTGTTTTAAATTGTATAACGTTGTGTTTTTTAAAAAGTTTAATACATTTTCATAGTTGCTGCTGTTTGAGATGAGTATGTCTTTTAGGTTGTTACCAAGATTGTATTTTCTTCTTGCCTCTAGGCAGTGTCGACAGTCAAGAAGTACATGTGTTACGGAAGTCGTGGTGTTGCAGTACCGGCACAAATTCTGATTACTGGAATTCATCGGGTGTCCATGTGTAAGACGTAGGCAGGCATAGCCTACACAACATCAGTAGCGATAACGGATTACGACTGATAAACTTAGCAGCAGCACTGAACATGACCGTCGCTAACACCTATTTTGAACATAAGGATATACACAAGGTAACCTGGACCTCTTCTGATGGAAGAACAACTAGTCAGATTGATCACATCTTAATAAATTCAAGACACGGAACGGACATAATGAACTACAGAAGTTATAGAGGCGCAAATATAGACTCAGACCACTATTTAGTGATCTCAACACTAAGGGCTAGAATTTCAAATTTCAACAAAGAAAAAAAAATAGATACAAAGAAATGGAATGTACCGAAGCTAAGAGATGCAACTGCTGTAAAAAAGTACTGGGAAAATATTACCGATAGATTAAGAAATAAAAGTCCAAGCGAAGAAGACCAGAGAGATATAGACTCCTACTGGAACACGATAAAGGGAGATATTGAGTCAGCAGCACAATAGAAATAAGAACAGAAACTGTACACGAAAAAATTACTGGTTTGACGATGAATGCAAAGACGCAACACAGAAAAAAAATGAAGCTTATGCAAAAATGCTTACCCGCCGGACTAGAACAAGTGTAGAGAATTACCAGACAAAGAGAAGAGAAGAACAGAAAATACACAGAATAAAGAAACGAAACCACTTAAAAAATAAACTTCAATATATAAAAAACCTCAACAGAGAGAAAAAATTCAAAACATTCTATAAGAAAGTTAACATCAACAGAAAAGAATTCAAGGCAAACACAAATCAATGTAGAAGTTTGAATGGCGATATATTAACAACAAGAACAGACGTACTAAATCGATGGACGGAATATTTTAACCAGATACTTAATATAGAGGAAGAAGAAGAAAACTCGGAAGACAAAAGCTGTGAGGTAAGCGGAGCAGACGAGAGGGAGGAGAATCCACCAACGATCCTGGAAGTTAAAGACGCTGTAAACAAACCAGCCAGAAACAAATCACCCGGAATTATATAAATAAGGTGGCCACGATATCATAATAGCGCTACAGCAGCTTATAAAAGAAATATGGATACAGAAGTCCCTCCCCAGTGATTGGAATATTGGAATACTTTGCACCATACACAAAAAGGGAGATATCTTTGAATGCTCTAACTATCGAGGAATTACGCTCCTAAATGCAGCGTATAAAATATTCTCCAATATACTATGCCATCGTATGGCACCGTATGCAGAGCAAATAATAGGACAATACCAGGCTGGTTTCAGAGGTGGTAAATCAACAATTCATCAGATTTCAACCCTGAGACAAATTCTAGAAAAAACACTGGAATACGGTGTAGACACGCACCACATATTTATAGACTACAAGGCAGCCTACGACTCTGTAAATAGAAGAGAATTGTTTAGAGCAATGATAGACCTGAGAGTACCAAATGAGTTGGTAAGTCTAACCAAACTAACCCTTGAAAAAGTTGAATGCAGAGTACGAATCCAGGGGTAACTCTCTGAACCTTTTAATACAAATAACGGGCTACGTCAGGGAGACCCACTCTCCTGTATACTATTCAATCTAGCTCTGGAAAAAGTAATACGTACGTCACAAATCACAACTACCGGTTCCATATATAACAAATCTGTGCCAATCCTAGCATATGCTTGTCGCCGAGCGCCGCAATCTCGCGCATCGACGTGCATCGTCCCTCTTTCTGGAAGTTTTAATAAATTCTATTGGTTAAAAATCGTAAAAGTTTCATATAAAAGTTAAATATACTTTAAATATGGGACATTTTCGATTTACAGTCAGTCGTGGTTTTACTCTTACGGAGTAGCCGCAGGGCTCCTCATTGGAGGACTCTGCAAAAAGTTTAAAAAGACTCTGAAGCTGAGTTTTTTTCTACTCAGAAATGGTTGTTTTATTCCCTACAATAAATAACCCTTAGGCATTTGTCTTTTTCAAGAGAATGCCCCTATAAAACGTCCAGCGGATAAGTATAATTTTATAAATACTTATCCCGCTCCGACGATATGGCGCCCAACAAATTCGAACGTAACCACGCTCTGAGTGTTCAGAGTTCTCATGCTAGCGTTCCAACATCGCAGAAATTCCTACACGTGGTCTGCAACACGAACCACTCAAGAAACAGCGGGGAGAGGATCGGATATTAGTATGTTATACACTAATATGCCGATATCCAACCTTCTGCAACCTGTAACCGTCGATGTGTGACCTTCTCCGAAGCCAACCTACTTCGATGCTGTGCCAGATGCGGAAGTGTCGTCCCGGAGTAGCCAGTCACTGCCTGCCCTACCATTATGTGGGAGCACCACGGAGGCTCAGGCAAACTCGCCTACGATTCACCGGCGGCAGCAGATGGTACCGACAGAGCTAGAAGAGGACGTAGGGCCGACGACCGACCACATCGCCGAGGAGGAACCCGCAGAAGCCGGCCACAACACCGACCACCACCTGTGAGTGTTTTTGTGCAGTGTAGTGCCACGCGAGTGTAGTTTTGTGTTAAGAAAACTGTAAGTAATGACTTTGATAACATTTGAACATTCAATTTTGCCATTTTTATGCATTATTTTTTTAAATTTATTTTTTGACTTGTAAAAAATTCTGTTTTCTTAATGCTTTTAATAAAATCAGCTTTTTTTATCAGCCTCAGAGTCTCCAAAGCGGGGGGGATGTCGCCGAGCGCCACAATCTCGCGCATCGACGTGCATTGTCCCTCCTTCTGGAAGTTTTAATAAATTCTATTGGTTAAAAATCGTAAAAGTTTCATATAAAAGTTAAATATACTTTAAATATGGGACATTTTCGATTTACAGTCAGTCGTGGTTTTACTCTTACGGAGTAGCCGCAGGGCTCCTCATTGGAGGACTCTGCAAAAAGTTTAAAAAGACTCTGAAGCTGAGTTTTTTTCTACTCAGAAATGGTTGTTTTATTCCCTACAATAAATAACCCTTAGGCATTTGTCTTTTTCAAGACAGTGCCCCTTTAAAAAACGTCCAGCGGATAAGTATAATGTTATAAATACTTATCCCGCTCCGACGATATGCTGATGATATCAATACTGTTGGGAGAACGGAAAACGCAGCACGAGAGGCGTATGTAGCACTAAAGGAAGCGGCTACAAAGAAAAGGAAACAATAATAAAACGAAATACATGAAAGTAGGTCCGCAACCACAAATACGACGGCCACTTGTTAAACAAAACGACGTCATCGAAGCAGTTAACGAATTTGTATACCTGGGAACGCTCGTTAATACTGAAAATGACATTACTGCAGAGATAAACCGCAGAATTTGCACGGCTAATAGATGCTATTTTGGGCTTAATTTCCTTTTTAAATCTACAGCTATATCAAGAAATACAAAAGTAAAACTCTACAAAACAATAATACGCCCAGTCCTAACATATGGTTCAGAAACCTGGACTTTAACAAAAAGCAAAGAAAACATGTTAGGATGTTTCGAAAGAAAAATACTAAGGCGAATCTATGGAGCGGTAAATGAAAATGGTGTCTAGAGAAGACGATACAACTTCGAACTCTATAGAATATACCAGGAACCAAATATCGTAAAACATATTAAGATAGGACGTCTGAGGTGGGTAGGCCATGTAATGCGGATGGAGCAAACCGATCCAGCTAGAAAAACGCTCCTTGATAGACCTATTGATCAAAGAATAAGAGGAAGACCCAGAACAAGATTCCTAGATAACATAGACCAAGATATGAGAAATATGGAAATACGTGCTTGGCGGAGGAAGGCGATGGATAGGGAAGACTGGAAGAGAATTCTTGGGGAGGCTAGGACTCACACAGGGATGTAATGCCAAAATGATGATGTCCATGTGTAAGAGGTGTGTGCAATATTCTCAATCTTCTAATGATAGATTTGTCCTTTCTTTTTATCGCCCTGTGAGAAAATTTTTATAATTGAATATTACCAAACAGCTTATACTGGTTTAGTTTGTTTAGTATCTCAGAAATCGGTATGGATTTAGAAGCACTTTCAATGTCAAAGAAGATAGCAATGACTTCATTATTGTTAGATTGCGCAGTCGTAATTGTTGATCGCAGAAGTACAAGATTGATCTGTAGCCTTATTGAAATTGGTTGAGGATTTTATTTAGTTAAAGGTACCAAAGTAATCTTTTATTAAACATTTTGTCTAGAAGTTTACATAATGTACAGGTGAGAGAAATTGGCCTGTATGAGTTTAGCGTGTCTAGGGATTTATCGCCTTTTTTTATAGGAATAGTTAGGGACTGTTTTCATAGTGATGGAAATTTTTGGGAAGACCAATTGTTGTTAAACAGTTGGAGTATTTTCTCGTATAAATTTTAGTAAAGGTTATTTTAATAAAATAAAGGAAATGGCATCAAGGCCTGAAGCTGAGCTTTTTGTCGAAAAAATGGCGTCGTTTAGTACTTGGAAACTGAAAGGTATATTAATGGGATGACTAGTATTGGAAGTTTTGTGAGTAGCATCAATTTTGTTATGTGGATAAGTAGAAATATTAAATTTTTTGAGAAAGTTGTGGGAAAGCATATCACTGATTTGTTATCTGTAATTATTTTGTCTCGAATGGTGAGAGCTGGAATTTTATATGATGTGTAATGTTCTATCATTCTCTTTATTTTTTACCATACTTAAGTCAATGGGATATCTTTGGTAATAGAGTTGGTAAAATGTATATTACTGTTTTGTATTAAGCGTTTTCTTTTTGCTCTGAGCCCTTTGAAAGCTATTAGTCAGCTATAGTGCGAGATGTTCGGAATCTGTTTAAAGCTGTTTTGCTTTCTTGAAATGCTCTTGTGTATAAGTTATTCCACCAGGGAACGTGTTTTATTTATTGGGTTAGTTTAGTATTTGGCGATACACTCCTCTGTGGATAAAACTATGCAATGGTTTAGTTGTTTTATGTCTTTATCTATAAAATTTTGATATTTGAGTACATCTGTGTGTCCTTTTACAGTTAGTTTTAAGAGTTCCTAATAAGAATCTGAGATTTTCCATCTCATTTTTAAATATTTCTATTTGACTGCATTGTTAGTAATGATAATGGGAAAATGATTGCTATCGAATAAGCTTTTTTTCGATTTTCGATTATTTTACCTCTACCATATGTATTTTTGGAGCCCCACATTATGCTGTGTGCATTAAAATCTTCAGCCATAATAAATGTACCAGAAATTTGGGATATTAGGTTTTTTTATTCAGTGCTTGCGAATGTATAATTCGGAGAAATATAGAAGCCACATATTGTGATTTGTTCTGGACTCATGCTGTTATATCAACAACTTCTAATGCAGTTTTTAGGTGAAGTTAACGGTGAAAAATTTCAGTTGATACGAAAATTGATTTTTCCGCTAGCGCGTCGGTGTATAGTTTTGATATGGTAATAATTAATAAAGTTTTTTAGATGAGGGTTGTGTGTTGAGAAACTTTACAAGTTTCTTTCTTGTAAACAAATAAAGTCAGGATTGGTTTCAGAAATAAGTTATTGTATGCGTGCCAGGCGAGTATAGAATCCATCGCAGTTCCATTGAATAATTATGAATTTGTTAATAAAAGGACTTTTAAGATATCTGTGAGTTTTAAGATGCGTCAGAGATGTACTCATTATCAGTTGTTTTGTGTGAGAAGTCAAGTGTGTAATTTTATAGAATCACCTATTAAGAGTTTGGTTTTGTCCTTAATTTTTTTTATAAGTAGAGTTAATCTATTCTTGGTTGATTTCTCATTAAGGTTTGTATAGATTTGGTGTAACGTAGAAATAAGTGATTTGATGTCTAGTGTGAATTTTAATGCTTGTTCCTGTGGACCGCCACTACCGTAAAAGTTTTCAAGAAGAGCAAATATGTTATCTGCTGGGAATATGAATATTTGTGGAGTTTCTTTATAAAGTTCGTATATGATTGTTTTTGCAATTTTCGGATAGGGTTGGGAATTTGACCGTTTAAGTTTTTCCTTGATTTGTGGTTTAAAAGAACCCGGCATGGGTATTCGTTTGTTCACTTTGAGTAGATTCTTCAGGTATGCTAGTTCTGTCGCTAGGAGAAAAAAGTTCTGAGTGCGTGCGTTTATAGTGTGTTTGTGTATCTGTCATATGTTGACTTGGTTGGTCCAATCTTCTTCTTTTTGTGTCACTCCTATCGGAACTTGGAAATGATCAAGGCTATTCTGACCTTGTTTACGGCTGACCTAAAGAGTTCATTAGTGGTGCAGCCAAACCACTCTCTGAAATTCCGCAACTATGACATTCTTCTACGGCCTGGATTCCGTTTTCCTTCTATTTTTCCCTGCATTATATTTTGAAGTAATGCGTATTTATGTCCTCTCATCAGGTGACCAAAATATTCGAGTGTTCTTCGCTTTAGCGTTAACAAAATCTCTGGGTCTTTTCCTATTCTTCGTATTACTTCACAGTTTGTTATTCTTTCAACCCAACTAATCTTCAGCATTCGACGGTAGCACCACATCTCGAAACTTTCAATATGTTGGTCCAATGAGAAGTTGTTATTTGAGGATGTTAGTGGTGCATTATTGACTGGAGGAGATATCTCTGTTAATGTTAAAGGTACGGTGTTGGTTTCTGAGCTTTTTTTAGTATGGGCTTTTTTCAGTAGACGTGGAATCGGCTCGTAAAGGAGATGAAATAATTGTCTGGTCAGAAGAGGTACTTTGTGGTGGATTTGTGCAATTTGAAGTAACATGCCCTGATTTTTAACAGACAAAACATTTCATTTTGTCAGTAGAAAGGAAGACGTGGTTCTCATTATCTTCGAAAGAGAGTACAAAAAAAGTCTAAAGCTCAAAAGTTTCGGATGGTGATGGCTCGTAAAGGAGATGAAACAATTGTATTGTCAGAAGAGGTACTTTGTGGTGAATTTGTGCAATTTGAAGTCGCATGCCCTGATTTTTAACAGACAAAACATTCCATTTTGTCAGTAGAAAGGAAGCTCAAAAGTTTCGAATGGTGGAAACACATAAACTTGTTTCCTAATGCTAAGGATATGTAAAAATTTCTCCCCCAGAATGCCTGCTTTAAGAAATGATACTGGGAAAGCAATTTATAGACCTTAGCTTTTAACAGCAGTTTTAATAATTTCATATGTGATACACGGGAAGACATTGGATATTAAGATTTTCTTTGTAGGAGAAACGAGTTTACGTATGTTTGAAGTCAGAGATCCGATTGGTATGGTAGGATGAGAATTTACAAGTTCATCTACTACGTTTTTAGTAGTTAAATATATACTGACCCTATTGTCCGAGATCCTCGAGGCGAAGCAGATGTTCCTGGATTCCATAATGTCACCAATTGCTTTTACATAATCAAATAATTTGAAGCTGTCTTTAGTATGGAGTATGATTGCTTGGTCTTTCTTTAGGTAGATTGGTTTCGGTGTTGTATTTCCTGCTGTTATATATGACATTGAAAAAGTGTTGTTGTTTGGTGTATCTTGTTTGTTGCGAATTGTTGAATCTTGTTGTGATATTGTTGTGCAAAGAGCAATTGGTTTGATGGTATTTCCTGTGCTGTTCATGTACACACAAGCTGCACGTCAATTGTTGATATTAACTGACAATTTAATTTTTTTTTGCCTGGCCTATAGGACTGAAAAATTATTTGTATTAACTGTTTTTATACAATAAAGTTTTAAATCACTTTCTGATAAAAAGGTATTAAACGTTCTTATCGTACAACCGCCACATCGGGCACACTACACCAGTTTTTTCTTACGTTAATTTACTTACAGACTATTTACTTATTATTCTGTGTATAGAGTATATTGTAAACATGCAATGTAACAATATTAAAAAAAATTAAAATAAAGACTGATGACCTTTTTATTGGGTACCAATTAAATAAAATAAAAAACATTTATATCTCAATAGTTTCGATTTCATTCATAGTTTACAAAAATAAATATATTCTTTAGCAGATATATTAAAAATATTGTATTTGGTCATTTAAAGACATTATTTTAAAGGTTGTCATGTTTTAATAAAAAAAAAATAGAATGTTTATGTTATCTTGGTAACTGAAACTTTATCAATTTTTCTTTTAAATTGTCAGTGTCATGTAAAACGGGCAGTGATGTGTGCATCAACTTTTATTACCGAATCATCCTGTAAGTTTTGATTATAATTTTTAAATTTTTTTTATTTATATTTTACTTTTAAGTAAACTCCTTGTATACCTTTGAAGACATAAACCAATTTGCAAAATAATGAAATTTTTAGTTGTCAAAATCGTTTTATTTTCTTGGGTAAAACCCTAAATGTTTAAACCTTTTAGACAGTCGATAAATTATATCAAATAACCTGCAGAGGTTATTTGATAACCTCTGCAGGCCATATCTAAGTAAAGTTTTGTATTACACTTGTATTACAATTATATATTTGCAAAATATTCGATTCACAGATTCTATGCTTATTGTGTATAAACTGCTTCTTTTACTTTTTCCTGTAGGTTTCCGTTATACGTTTTTTTCGTATGTTTAAGTTTAAAGGTGTCTTCAATCTTTATTCATATTTTCACACAGTCATACATATTTAACAGTTTATAGCTTTTTCTCCTCTCTATATTTTCCAACCATTTTATTCTGTTATGCTTTTATGTACGATATTTTATATTCATTTTAGATTGTTTCTATGTTTTAGATATTCTTCTCCATACTTACGGCATATTTACATCTTCGTATACGGATCTTAACAATTTTATTTTTCATCGCTTTATTTCTGCCTGCTCTCAATTTTTAACGCAAATTTCAATTGGGTGCGCATATATTGCTTTTATTATGGTCCTGTAGATTTTTTAATTTTTCTCGAGATATATCTTGATTTTATGCTAATATCCTTAAATCTGGTTGATCTTCTTGTCCTGTGTTTTCCATTATCATATTCTTTACCTACCCTTGGTTTATTGTTAAGTTAATAATTTCTTGCCCGCTCCAGTATTGTTCTGATAGTCTTTAGTTCGTTTTTTGGTATTAGTGTAAGACGTTTGCGACAACTTTATACTGATAATTATTTCTAAATATTTTACCTGCTGATGTGTGGCTTTGCACAGCATATTCTGTTTGACATTTACCACGTAAGAATCGTTGTTTCTTCTTGTCATGTATATCTTTTTTAGTTCCTGCTCCTCGGTCCTAATCCGTTTTAGGATGTGGTGACACCATTAGCACTTTACAGTTTTTTTTACGATTTCCCTTCATTTTTTTCTGTCCTGGGCTAGTTGTTCGGCTTCATGTAACCCTTGGTTAATTAATATTTTTGTTTGATCTACCCAACGACCTGAAGATTTTCTTGTAGGTCTCTTTCCTTCAACTCTACCCTTGACTATCAGCTTTTCTATCGTACTTATTCTTCTAGCAATGGATCCAAAATACTGCAAATATCTCTGTTGTATTTGTTTATGCAATATATCCGTTACTTTAAGTTGTTTTATTATTGATACGTAAATGCGATGATCAATCCAGGATATTCTTAACATGCTTCGGTATACCCACATTTCAAAAGCTTCTAGTTTATTTTTATCCGCTGCTTTAAGGTACACGTTTCGGATGGATATTTGGATATGGGAAAAATGAGTGCCCTTACCAGCCTTAGTTTTATGTGTATTGTTCTTCCAAAATTTTTTAAATTGTTATGAGTTTCATCATAGCTGTTCTATCAATAGTCAACCTTTTACGTATCTCTCTGTCACACCATCCGTCATTTGTTATTAGGGACCCCAGGTATATAAAATTATTTACTACTTCAAAGCCCCCAATTTCTTTAATGTGTTGAAGATTATTTCGAGATCTGTCGACTATCCTGTAATATTACTGAATTTATTTGTCTTTTCGACTGGCTGTCGACATTAAGAATATGTCCTCTTGTGCCTTTTCCTGGGACAAATATCGCTTGTTCTTCTGAGGCAATCTAAAAGTTTTTAGTCCATCATGTATTACATAGAACTTTACTTGCATTGAGATTACCGTTCTGTAGTTGCTGCAATCTAGCGGAGTTCCTTTTTTGAATATAAGGCTAAAAGTGGAAGTTGTTTAGTCGTTGAGCCACTTTCTGATTTTCCAAATCTTTTTGCAGATCATATGAATAACATTTACTTTAACAACTTCGATCTGTTTTAAAACTTATGCGGTGATCTGGTCTGCGTCAGGAGATTTTCTATTTTTTAACTTTTTGATTGATTTTTCTACCTCTGACTTTGGAATGTTTGGTTCTCTCTCTGCAGCGAACTCGTCGTGATTTGCATTCTGGAGATCATCTGCAAATAGACTTTGACAATATTTTCTCCATACGTCCGCAATCCCTTTCTCGTCATTTATAATATGTTAGTTTTGATCTATTATTGTTTGTGTGATTGGTTTAAATTTTCTGGATATATGTCGGACTTTGTTATATAGCTCATTGGATTCATACCGGTTTGCATGTCTCTCTAGTTTTTCGCATTCTTTATTTATATGTTTATTTTTATCATCTCTACATGCTCTTTTAATTTCTCTATTTAACCTTGCTAATTCGTTTTTGTTGCTGTCGTGTTGATATGTGAGAGATTTGATTCGATCTTTGAGAAGTTCCATCGTTCATCCAGTATTTTCTTTTGAAAATCTTTTTTTTTGTTGTGGTTGTTTCTACAGGGGTTTCTGTGGCATTTCTGAAACCTTTTTACATTTTCTTTGGGTTGTCTTGTGTGTTGAACATACTAGTTTCCTTTAATGCATCTCTAAATGGTTTCGAATTTGAAATATTTAGCCTGTTTTGATTTTGGTGCGGCATTATTCTTTTTAGCTTCATCTTAAAACAAGCTAATCACAATTTATGATCTGATCCACATTTACCTTTTGATCTAGTTTTTACGTTTGTATAACATATTTTCCATCTTTTTCTAATCAATATGTAGTCGATTTGGTTCTTTTATTCTCCATTTGGGCTGGTCCACGTCGATAAACGACGGGCATGATGTTTGAACATTGTGTTTACAATGGCCAAATTGTTTTCGGTTGTAAAACCTATTAAACATTCGCCTCGATTGTTTCTAATACCTAACTCAAAGTTGCCTACATTTTGGATGTTATCATTTCTTTTTTCTTCTATCTTAGCATTAAAATCGCGCATGATTATGAGTGGTTTTTTAGATGAAATATTTCTTATTGTGTCTTCAGTAACGGAGTATACGTCTTTCACTTTATTGTCTAACGCGTCTGAGGCTAGCATATAGACCTCAAGAATGTGCATATTGTTTGGTGATGTTAGTAAGGTTATTTTTATAAGTCTACCATATATCGGTTGGTAATCACACACGTATTGTGAAACTTTTTTGATCACCATAATGGCAACACCATTTCTTCCAAGTTGCTATTTCCATTGCTTTTCTTAACTAAAAATATAACTTTTTTTCAGGCACCAATTTTGCATGAGTTGCCTGGTTGCTTAAAAATACATGCCCGGTAGTCCATTTGACACTAGTTGGCCTGGAACCAACTGAGCGCCGATCGCTAATCAGATCGCTAGGCATATCTAACTGATTCGATACATTCATGATGGTGTAGTCACGGGAATATAATCAGGTGGTTTCCTCTTGCCTGCCTAATCGCAGTATCACGGTCGTTTAAATCATTACGTGACTGTTATTAAGCCAACAGTAGTAATCATTCCGCTATAGTCTTAATGAAGCACTGTCATAGCTGCTGCCCTATGCCATGTCCTCAGTTGGTCCATGGGTGCTTCTCTGATAAAACCATATCTGTAGGACATTTCCCTATTAGCCAGTGGGACCTCCCATGTCGGGGTTGAGGACTTCCCCGCCCGTCCGTCTTCCGCGAAGTACAGACGAGTCCCTACTTAAGAACTGCTCCACGCAAGCTGGGACGGACACTTTTTTAGTTAGGTTTTATTTTTTTATTGCTGTTTTTATTTGTCCATTACATTGTAATTTGGACGTCCTTATATCGTCTTATTTGGCTTTAACTTCTAAATTTTCAGCGGTATTCGTCTCGACTATCCTTCGCATATGTGCATCATTATTATCATGCAGCCCTCTGCTCCAAAGTTAAACATAGGTCTTCCCTAATTTCTTTCTTGTCTGTCTTGAGTTTCCTGCAGCGGATTCTTTTGACAATTTTTTTGACGATGAACCGATTCTTTTGGCGTCGTTTGTCCACCATGTAGGTGTTCCACCTCTGCTTCTTATATCAGTTCGTGGTCTTCACACTGTAATTTTTCGGATTCACTGCCCATCATTCATTTCGGTCACATTGCCCACCCAGATCCATTCTAGTCATGCTATACTCTGTATGATATCTTTGACGCCTGTCCTTTTTCTTATTTCTTCGTTTCTAACTGTGTTCTCTCTCAAAGTCAGTTCAAGTAGTGAGCATTTCATTTGACTTTGGGCTACTCTGAGTTTGGCTTTTGTAGCCTGGGTTAAAGAAACTGTTTTGGCGCCAGCAGTTTGGTGGTCCCTAGCAATTAGGATTTCACGACCCAAGTATTTATATTTATGAATTTATCCCTGCATTTGACTTTTAGATTTTCGCTTGATACTAGATTTGTCGTGTAATGTGTGTTTTCACACATTACAGCTTCACAGCGTTTATGTTCAAACCAGCTTCATTACAGGCGCATCTAACCAGATCCAATTTCTTTTAAGTTATCTGTTATCAAAAGAGACCTGTTCCCTAGGTTGGTAAAAATCTAATTTTGTTTCCAATATATTTATTATTATTCTTATAAATAACTTGTAGATGTGGATCAACAAACGTATAAGTGGGTAGTTCCCGAGGTCTGTGTAATAAAATAACTACCCTTTTTGTGTAATAAAATGGTAAGTGCACTGTGGCCTCTTGTAAGTGTTTCACTATGGGGCAGACCTAAGCTGAACAATTTCGTTATATTTTCTAAAAGTAACGGTATTATCTTCTCCTAGCACTTTTTTTTCGTTTTCTTTTGTGCGTTCCTTATCTTTTCTGTTGATATATCATGGATTAATTTCGATCCTTGGTTGACTAAACTTTTTCCTGTGGATCAACAAGCGTATGGGTGGGTAGTTCCCGAGGTCTGTGTAATAAAATAACTACCCTTTTTGTGTAATAGAATGGTAAGTGCACTGTGGCCTCTTGTAAGTGTTTCACTATGGGGCAGACCTAAGCTGAACAATTTCGTTATATTTTCTAAAAGTAACGGTATTATCTTCTCCTAGCACTTTTTTTCGTTTTCTTCTGTGCGTTCCTTATCTTTTCTGTTGATATATCATGGATCAATTTCGATCCTTGGTTGACTAAACTTTTTCCTGAGTTTACTAACCTAGCTGTTAGTTGCTCATCACGGTTTTGTGGACTTCTGTATAAGTTTGTATAAAAATCTTTTTCTACCCTTAGTAATTCATCGTTATTGGTGACGGTACTTCCATCTTTATCCTTTTATTTCAATATTTTTTTGCCACTTGTCAATTTTCTTCTTAAAAGTTGAAGACTATTGTTATGTTCAATTGTTTGTTAGATTTGTTTACTTTTATTCTTTCGGTTCTTCATCCTAATATATTTTTGTATTCTTTTACTAATCTTTTTAAATTCATAATGCTCTTTGCTCCTTTTACTTTGCGTTTTCCTCCACTAGTAAATTAATGCATGTGTGTATTATTTCGTTATACGATTTCTTTTGTTTCGTTTCCTCTATAGCTTTTATTATAATGTCACTTCGGATGTTGGTATTTAGGTATGTATTCTTATTGCTTTTGAGAATGCTGTTGATATGTTCTTTAAACACCTTTATATTATTAGTAGGAGTAGATTCTCTAGTAATTCTCTTTGTCCAGGTAGGAGTAGACTTTTTTTTTAAACATGTACTATCTGCCTGTCACAATCTTTATTTCTACTGACGGACGGTTTTGACATTTAGTGGTCGCTCCCATGGACGTATATTATGGTCTATGGTCCTCACTTATTAAAAACTGGTTCAGGACTGTAACAGTTATTTTTGTAACAGTTGTAACAATTGACTGTAATATTTGTTTTTTAGTATTGCTGGTAACATCGTCGCTGCATATAATCGTGTGTTATTTTTGTGTTCTTGTCTTTTCGTTTTTTATTTTATTGATTATAGCCATTTCATCTGATCCTGTATTTTTTTAAATTACCCACAAGTATTTATACTTATTTTCCCATTAATCATGTATTGCATTTTGTCATAATTCATTTTCAAACACCAGCTTCCAAGTTCTTCTTCCGGCTTTTAATCGTGTAAACGATGCCGTATTTGTCTTGTGTTGCACTTGTTTGATCATAGGCAAAAAAATCATCCTATCGGTTCATATTTTTTGTTCCACTGTTTTAGTGTTTCATCTACATAAAGTTTAAATAGGGTTCTTATTCTTTATGATATTATTATATGTCAGGTAGCATCCTTATCGAAGTCCTTTATAACGTTAAACGGTTCTGAATAGTTTTTTTTTTTGAATTTTATTCTACGTTCATTAGCTTCGCAAAGGCAACTATCATACGCCTTTCAGAGGTCCATAGATACAATGTGTAATTTAGCCTTAAATGTTATTGTTTTTATAAGAGCTGTTATACAAAAAATATACTATCATTATATGAACGTCCTGGATGAAAATCGCTGTTCTTCTGAAGTTTGTAGCTGTTTCTATATCCCTTTTTATTGACTTTTACATACAACCTATCCAGAAAATCTATAAGGCATATTTTCCTATATATTTTGTTAGTTTAAATTTTGCTTTTTCTATTTCTTATTTCCATCATCATCATGGTCATTAATATCTTGACAAATATGTTAAGGGTTTTTATTAAGCTTTAGCAGTTCGGACAGTTAAATTAATGATCTTTCTCCAGTATACTGTTTGTTGAAAAACTTTTTTTATCTTGTATCTTGGTATAATCGTGTCTTGTAAAGTCTTCATATGATAAAATAAAGATAGAAAGCTGATGTTTCTTATATTAAGTATTGGTTTTCTCATACCTTTGCTATTAATAAATCCAGCTTGCTCCTGCTTATGAGAAGAAGAGGATAACTTCTTTGACGTTTGTCATTAGAGCTAGTAGTTTATAGTTATTACATTATTTGTTGCATCTTTCTTATATCAACTGCTTTATACTTTATGAATAGAGTATTTTTTCAATCCTCAATCCAGATGCATTAGTTTTAGATCTGATTGCATAATCGATGTAATATTCTTAGTCCACATGCAGAAAAGGCATCAGCGGTAATACAATCATATCCTGCTACTTTGTTTATCTTAAGTATTTTCACAGCCCAGAAAAAAGTATGACAGGTTCTAATTGAAACACTGTGTTATCGGTATCCTCAAGTAGTGCGATATGTCAATGCTGAAATAAAGTTGAAAAAAGTGCAGGCTAGACATTAAGGTTCACAGGTACGGTGGAGGTATCCGCAGGAATCTGATCGGTATTGGCGTATAAAATCTCACAATATTACCTCTAAACATTTAAACCTTTTTTAAATCCGTCTGTACATTGCCTTTATGATCTTTCATAGATCAAGATTTCTACTTCAATTTACATGTGAGAAGTCTGACCTTGTCGAAGAGTTCTTTGTCGAAGTGTTATAATAAAGTGTATTATAAAGGATATCCAAAAAGACTGGTTAGACTGTTACATATCAGAAATCCACGGCATATATTTGTTGTCGACTTATAAAGTAACATGACGATTTTAACTAACGCATCACGGTATGTGGTTGGTTTCTAGCCAAAAGGCACCATTTACTCACTGGCATAATAAGGCGAGTACACAGTAAATTGGAGTGCATATATTATTAGATTGGGTTAGGTTAGGTTCGATAAAATTTACAAACATTGCAAGTCATGTATTTTTAACACTGAATCTGTTCTACAATTATCTTGCTAGGCATACCCTAGCCCTTTTATTGAATTACACATCCTATTCCGATTTATATCATTATATAGCACCTTTATATTCTATTTTAGTTTGTAGATAATTAAGTATTAATTAATAAGGTAAATGTCTGTTACTGATCTGTTTGGTTTAAAGCCCACTTGATATCTATCTATCAAATCTTCAGCATATTGAATCAGCCTGTTCTTACGCTTGTCCAACGTTTTGGTGAACTTCCAGTGCAACTATCTAATACATTTATTTGCCTTGGTGCAATCATACCTACTTTTATATGAAATTTATCATTTTCTCCCATACCTGCCTAACACTAGATGTCACTCCCTCATATACGCGTTAAACAATATTTACATATTCACGGAGAACTCCTTATTCAGTTCCAGGTGAATGCTCTTCAATATCAATGAATAGGGACCATATGAACTTTTGTGTTTTTATTTCTGTATTTTTACATTAACTGCCTTAGTCTGAAAATTATATTCATTGTTGATCTGCCTTCTTCTTTGTTAGATTCCATTTTTTCTTGAAGGTTTAAGATCATCATGGCTATGCGGACCCTGTTTACTGCCGCTCTAATAGTTCTGCAATTATGTGGTTTATACAGCCAAACAGCCTAATTGTAACGGTCCTGTAGTTTGTTCATTGTTACTATTATGTATCCCTCAATTTTGTAGAGATAGTAATATACTTTATAAATAAATGTTTCTACCAGTTACTGTTGGTGTTGTGATTAATTTTATACTACCTAGTTTCAGATCTAGAATAATTTTTACTCTGATTAGTCTATGACTAAGTAAAATTGTTAGTGGTTTGGTTTCATTTGGTGCTTCTATTTTTCGTCTATTTTTTGTTTGATTTTTACTTAAAGAATGTATTTGCAAAAGGCACGGTTTAGTAGTGTGTAAACGGAACCAGTCTTTCTCTCCTTTTATTCCTCTCACCGACTACATACTTTCCCTTGACTTCTTCGTTGCATTTTCTCTTTCCCACTTTGGCAATAAAGTCACCAATTATTTATTTCTGTCATTGTGTGTAATTGTTGAAGCCTATATATTTGTATAATTTGCATATTGTATCTCTTCTAAAGTTGTAAAATTAAACTAGGTACTCTATCCGAGGTACTTGTTATTTCTGCTACTCTTCGTTTTCATTTCTTGTTGATTAGCAATACAATAGCGCCTGTTCTCCCGTTGATGTTTCTCGGTAGTAATGTGTTTGCTGACACTAATTACAATAGCTCTTTACCTTTTTGTCTTACTTCGCAAATTGCTATGACGTCCCGTTTTATATTTTTTTCTGTCTACAAGTCCGGATTGATTTGATAGTGAACGACAGTTACATGTCACTATATAAAGCGTTGTTGTTTTATTTGGGTAGCGGTTCAGACTCTGCAGATTCTAAGCACCCTTTTCTCTTCTGGCTTGATCCCAAAAGCTACCCAGTTTAAGTCCATTTGAGTTTGCGGTGAATGAGGGCCATGATTTGAATTTGTTTTTTAAGTTAGGTATTTTGAGGCATTCCTTGCCACGCTGCATCAGTGCGGGTTGGTAAGGGTTTACTGGTTTGTTCCGAGGCCCTTCACCCTCCACCTTCTGCTATATAACGCACTTCCATAATGCACCATATATTGCCGGGGATTACGCGACTTATCTCTTTGCGGACGTAGAAGGTAAGATTTGTTGGCAGAGCTGGCTGAGTTTTTAGATCACTATGAGTTGCAAGTACCGGATATTTTAATGATTTGCTCTTACCAGTAAGAAAACAAATATAAATAAATAAATAAATATATATATATATATATATATATATATATATATATATATATATATAGATATATATATATATATATAAATATATATATATATATATATATATATATAAATATATATATATATATATATATATATATATATATATATTCTATCTATGTATATCTATCTGTGTATAAATTATAACTATATATTATTTTTTATCAAAGCATTTATTATCCCCGTTATGCATTTTTTTATTTATGCGTCGTAAAAATAACCAAAGCCGCTCCCTAGAGTACACTCATGAATAAAATGCAGCGATATCGCTGCAAGCTGTATCCCCGCATCAAAAGTTTTCCTATAATCTAATCTAACGCTCACTTTTAGCATCTCTCAACTTTATCTCCCATCTCTTGATTACATTAAACAGAAAACTTTCCGTCTTTCTCGAATGGTTACCTAACTTCATATCTTCTTGGATTATTTGTATTTCCAATGATGACATCCAATCCCTTTTTATTACCGGATTTACCGGAAGGAACTGCGACAGTCCAGAAACTTTTTCGAGGCACTATTAAAACTTTAAGTATTATGTACTGACGGTGGAGTGGCATTGACTGATCTCTAAGGTAAATATGAATTTGATTAATCTGGTTTTTTAACAAAATACGCCTTAACTTTCGTAAATAGAGGCTTTTGAAGTTTTACTTTTATTACTGACAGGATGCTTGTTAATCTTTTGGTATTTAACTTTCAATATTGCTCTAAACTTATTCGACGGTGGCAAAATTGTACAAAAAAAATAAATGTAAGTTATTCACACAAACATGAGCTGTGTATTCCACAACGAAAATGCATACATAAAGAAGTCCATTAATCTCCAAACTCAATTTGTATGAACAACTTATTAATAAAAAATAATTTACAGAAATTAAAATTAGAAACAACATAAAATTTTGGGTCGAGAAAAATAAGGTCAATTTTTTTTCCGACGATTCTTCCTTCTCTGTCCGCAGGTTATTTCCATGTATACAACCTTGTATATTATTTAAAAGGTTTGTCTCTTACAAATAAGAGTAGTTTCTATTAAAAATTGTACAATCCACCTGTTTTTTCTGGTATTGGCCTAGTATAGCTTTGGTTATGACCAATTAGTCAGACTGTGTTGGATTTGTTAAGTGAGTATTATCACTATGTTATAATCTTCTTAGAGTGCCGTCTCTCTACGGAGGTTTACAATCATAATGGCTATTTTTACTTTTATTACTGACAGGATGCTTGTTAATCTTTTGGTATTTAACTTTCAATATTGCTCTAAACTTATTCGACGGTGGCAAAATTGTACAAAAAAAATAAATGTAAGTTATTCACACAAACATGAGCTGTGTATTCCACAACGAAAATACATACATAAAGAAGTCCATTAATCTCCAAACTCAATTTGTATGAACAACTTATTAATAAAAAATAATTTACAGAAATTAAAATTAGAAACAACATAAAATTTTGGGTCGAGAAAAATAAGGTCAATTTTTTTTCCGACGATTCTTCCTTCTCTGTCCGCAGGTTATTTCCATGTATACAACCTTGTATATTATTTAAAAGGTTTGTCTCTTACAAATAAGAGTAGTTTCTATTAAAAATTGTACAATCCACCTGTTTTTTCTGGTATTGGCCTAGTATAGCTTTGGTTATGACCAATTAGTCAGACTGTGTTGGATTTGTTAAGTGAGTATTATCACTATGTTATAATCTTCTTAGAGTGCCGTCTCTCTACGGAGGTTTACAATCATAATGGCTATTTTTATTTTAGAACTTGCTGCTTTAAACAAATCAATCGATCTGCATTGATAACAATCACGTAATTTCTTTAACCATGAGTTCTGCCTTCTGCCAACAGATCTTCTTCTTCGAATCTTTCTCTGTATTATGAGTCTCAAAATTTCATATTTTGGTCCCCTCATCACGTGGCCTAGGTCTGGTTCCATCAGTTTTCTGGTTTGTATAGTGATGATTAGTTCTGTTTTTTTACCAACCCTCTCCAGTACTTCTTTATTTGTAATTCTATCAGTCCATGATATTTTCAATACTCTGCGGTATAACCAGAGTTCGAAGGCCTCGATTCTTTTTAAATTACATTTTTTTAATGTCCAACTCTCAGCTCCATTTAATAAAATTGAAAATATATAATATCGAATGTCATAATATAAGTAAAATAATTTATTCTTATATGTTACATCGTCATTTAGAGCTGTTGTCAATAAAGTCACGATAGCGAATATGGTAGCCACCATGATATCCACCGATCTATAACGGTCATAGAACGAGAAGAAAAAGATACGTTGCTAAATTACTTTTATACATGCATCGATTATTATAAAACTATACATATATCAACCTTATAGTTGATAATTAGTACATAAAATATGTTAATGTTGTCTGAAAAAATAATACAATTTTAAAACCATAGTTGTCTGTAGTGAGGTATTCTTGCAATATTCGTAGCACGTATTCGATTTTTTTTATTTAGCTTTACGTGTCTTGACAGCGTAGGTCACTGACACAGGTACAATCTTATTATATTACAATGTTGGTACAACTATTACAATTATCGAATTCTAAACTACGTTTCTTCCTCTAAATTTCCTGGTAAAGCTTGGTTTCATAAACGAAGTAAGTAAGGCTTTGGAATTGATCTGGCGAACTGAGAATATTTTGTAGGTTTCAACTCAACAGATCCTTTTTTCTTTCGTTGTTAAAGCGGAGACAGTCTACAAGAATATGTTTAACAGATAGAATATTACCACAGTGTGTACATGTAGGTGGATCTTGGGAAGTCATTAAATGTTTATGAGTTAGTCTTGTATGGCCGATTCTAAGTAGGCGGATTAATATTTTGTTTTTTCGTGTCGTGGAAGGAAACTTAAACTTTTTAACACTGGGATGTATGTGTCGAAGCTTGAAAGGGATTTTATTCCAGTGATCTTGCAAAGACATTTGGATGATATTTTTAAAATACGACTGTAAATCTGTATGTAGTTGTATGTTGTTTTCAGTCTCCATATTAGAAGACGAGTCTTGTTTTGTAAAGAGGTCGGCTAGTTCGTTACCATGGATTCCTATATCAGACGGAATCCAGATCGTAGTTATGGCTACCCCCATTGAAATTAAACTATCGAAAGAGTTTTGAATAGCTTGAACCAAAGGATGTACCGCGTACATACTTTTGAGACAATAGATAGACGCTAAAGAGTCCGTACCAAGGGTCTGTAATGCCGACTCTTGGGGAACGTCATCAGTTTGTTTGAAAGTCCTTGAGATTTTGCCATTTTCTCTTACGTTAAAAGTTCTATTTGTTAGAAATTAATTAATAAATGACGACATATTTCCAGATACACTGTACTACGTCTTCGATTTGTTGTATTGAAAAAGCTTCTATTTAGTATTTTATGGAACCATAGTTGTCTGGGATTTATAGTTTGGTATTTTACATAATTTAATCGTGTTTATGGATTCAATATATGTTTTGCTACGTTTCTCTGATTTGTTTTTTTGTTTGTTTTATGAATATGTCAGAAGAAGGAAGTATAAGATTCTCCTGTAACACTGTTTTTGCTAGTTTATGTAGTATTCCATTTCCTGTTATGCATATGCGTCTCTTTACCCATAAATAAAAAACGATCTTTATGTTTTGTAATTCTCATTATGTAATTTCAGAACATTTGCTTACATAAATTTGTCAGGTTTAGAATCTAATAAGCATTTCGTAGTTTGCATGATTGCTGTTTCCGCAGTATAAATGGAGGCTTCTTTTAGTAAAGTATACTTTTTCTTTTAGTTTTTCTCCTTTTTATAAATGCAGAACTTGTATATTTATTTGATTTTGATCCATGATTGAAAATGCATTAGTGAACTGTTTATTATAAAAGCTCGTTACTTCCCCGTGATTTTTAAAACACTAAGTACAAATTTCCTGAAAAAATATGTTTTTGCCAGAGTGGCCCCTAGACATTATTATACAAAATTTGAGATGCGCCCATTTTGGGATACGGAGATTCCATATTTGGTATTTGCAATGTTGCCAGATTTTCAGTTTCTCTTATATTACTAGTAACTTTGGTTTTTCTAATGCATCATCCTGTATATTCAGTCATTATTGGAATCTCCTAATTAAATACGAGTTCAACCATATGTAATACTTATTATTTTATGTAGTCTGGAAGGTCTTAAATACATAAAACAGAAGTCTGGCAACGCCTAAATTGTTTCAATACATTTTTTAATACTAACTATTTTCAAATACATTAAAACGTAACAATTGATAGTTTAGAATATTTTTAACATAATAGTTACGTTATTAAGTGTTCAAAATGTGCTCGATTTGTGAGTTGACAGCACACTAATCGATGGTAGAATGCGTCTACCAAATTTCTCCAAGATTGTCTAAAAATTATTCGAGATTCATCGATAATTCATTGCCTTAGCTATGCAAGACTTGCTGGTTAAGTTTTGTAAACTTAATTTTTCAAGTATCTCTAATCAAAATGATCTTTAGGATTGAGATCGGGTGAACGTGGAGGCCATTCAATTCTACCTTGTCTACCAATTTATCGTCCGAGAAATATCTCATCTAAATAACGCCGAACATTTTCACCAACTATCTGACGTTAAATTTCTTCCGATAAAAAATGGTCTATCCAAAAAAGTACCGTTTTTGTGGTTTAGGTACATATGAAACTAATGTAACTCTATCGCCAAATCCAAATAGAGATTATCCCGTGAGCCTCGTTTTATTTGGCAAAGAAGAAATAGGTATCTCCGTTTTATTTTTTTTAATAGTACCCATATAGGTTAGGCCTCGGTTCTCCAACTCAGTTATTACTTCTAATAATGTAAACCAGTTTTCTGCTATTACGTTACGGTTAGAACCCTCAATACATTTTACTAGACGAAGAACTGATGAATTTTACGTGTCGGTTTGTTAAATTTTCTTTACTCTTCTGACAATGTTTGGTCATCACATCCAGCACCTGTATATACATACCCATCCAAAAAGTAATGGTGTCGGGCGTCAGTTAGTGCCATTACCTTTAAGCCATTTTTTTGGGGTTTTTAAGGCATATACATGCGAAATAAACATCTCCGAACACCAATGAGCATTCCATCAATACAAGCAAAATGCCCTATGCAATTTTTTTGCCGTTTTTTACAAACGTATTGAAAATTGTTGAAATGGGGGCAAGTTTTTCAGTTTTTTTACGTTCTTTTCTCGTATTTTCGTCATCAAACCTAAGCGCTGTCAAAAGTACTAAGAATCGTTTTACTGACATGGTGCACTAAAAATTTCTCTCCCCGTCGGTGGCGAATATCGAACTTAAGTCTTCAGTATTGGATTTAAATATGGATGAATAAAATAATAAACCGATAAATGCTCTCAGTTCTTCTTCTATAGGTTCCTTCTCCCATCGAAGATTGAAAATCATCATCGGTATTTTAATTTTATTGGCCGCGCTTCTGAATAATTCTAATGAGCTGCAACCAAACCACTCTCTCAAATTTCTTAGCCAGGGTATTTTGGTCATCCTGGGTTTCCCTTCCCTTGTATCTTCCCTTGCATAATTAACTTAAGTAATACGTACTTCTCGCCTCTCATTATATGACCCATATATTAAATCTTTCCAATTTTAACAGTTTTTATGACTTCACATTCTTTCTTCATTCTTTGTAACACCTCTATATTAGTTGCTTTTTCAGTCCACGATATTCTGTGGATTCTTCTATAGCACCACATCTTAAATGAGTTTAATTTTTTGATTTCAGACTGTTTTATTGTCCAGGCTTCCATGTCATATAGTAAAGTAGAAAAAACGTAACATTCTTTTGGGGATCTCTATATTTAGGATACGGTTGCAAAGTAAGTTCATTTCTATTCTAGATCTGATTTCTTTTGTTTGATGTCCATCTTCAGTTAGCCTCGTTCCTAAATATTTATATTTTGTTACTTTTTGGATCGTTGTATTATTGATGAACAGGTTATCTACATTTTGTGTTTTTTTTTTGAGAATATCGTTGATCTCGTTTTCTTGAGTTTCATTTGCAGTCCCTACCTTCCATGTGCATTTTATACATGTTATATTATGTACTGTAGATCTTTATTGTCACTTGAAAATATGACCGTATCATTCGCATTATATGATATTTTCGTTGGCCAAAATACCGTCCACAATATCCAATAAAGCTTCTTGAAATATCACTTCATTGTGCGAACGCTCTCAGTTCAATAATGTCTAAATCTTTTAGATCCGTTCTATTACTATTGGTGTATTTCATTCTAATCCTGACAAGTTTTTATTTGTTCTAAGAACAATCTCTAATTTGTTCTAAAATATCGGTTGTTATTATACATACCCAAGCACTTTTCTGGAGACACAATTCCCTAAGAGTGGAGCTTCTGTAGTCCACTTGTATCGGTTTGTGCCATAGTACGTTCTCGAAGGGCCTGGAGTTTGTTGCTGCTCATGTGGATCCGAGTCCGAATTAACCTCCGAAGGTGCTGCATTTTGCGGCATATTCTTCAACATTTAATAGAAGTTCCACGGTTTCCGGCTATCATTCAATTTTTGAATCGTATTCGCTGACATAGTCGGGATCATTGTCTGAGTTATCGTTACCGCTGAAATCACTCCCATCCGCGTCTAGAATACTTTGAGCCCATTGTTCAAACCTAGGATCATCGGAATCCATTTTATTAAATCGTGACAGGTCCATTTACTACTGAAAATAATAAAAAACAAACTAATTATTAAAAAAACGTAACCGGTGAGTTGGGGTCACAGTTATTTTCGTATAATTTGTAAACATTTACCTATTTGCTCACGACTATCCGGAAAGATACTGAGGCGGTCAGGTAGTCGCGCTAAATAAGCTAGGACGTATGTTACTTTAACAACCTGTTGGGGTTTGTATGACCCCGCTTTACCAGTTACGAATTAAAATGTATAATATGTTTCTGAATTGTCAATATAAATGAGTCAGATAAAATTAAATTATTAGAAGAATTTCTTACCAAGTATTAAAAACAAAATTTGTTTAATTTATTTTTTGTTTTTTAATTTTATTTTGAAAACGATTTCCGAACTAGAAATTAAAACGTCGATAAACTTTTATTAATTCATTGTGGCTTATTTCCATTAGAATAGTATGTACTTTAAGATGCCACAAGAAAATAGCTTCAAAACAATTTTTAAATATAACTTTTAATCTCTTTATTATTGTATTTGTTACATACTGCTATTACCAAATGTATCAAAAGTAGTTGTTAGATACCTGTGTCAACGAATGTGACGGAAGAATCCTTAGTTCTCTGGTCTATAGTTCTTTGTTGGGTTTCAATCTTGTTTAGCTTTGTCTAATTTTTATAGTACTTCGTCAATTATTATATTGTCAAATTTAGCTTTGGCGAATTTTCTTTTTTAGTTATTATGCTACAATCTTTAATTGTTTTGTCATCTTGTTTTTTTATTAAATAGCAAACAAAATACTAATAATAAATATTATTATGTAAAGACAAATTGTTTTAGTTTTACAATAATAACAATACAAACAAAGAATTCAATAAACTACTTATTAGTCTATTTGTAAAATACGTTGAAACCATGCCATCATTCATCTCTGACACTAATTAATTTCCATTCTAATTATATGTAATTGCCTTCGCCGGAAGAGGTAAATTAAGTTTTCGTGTAATACATTATTCAATATGCAACGTTTCGGAATATGTTATGTAACTATTATCAGATTTGCAATTTCTTAACATAATCCGCATGTTCCATAACAATTTATCAGCGCACTTTCGAATTCCACATACATATCAATTTAGTGTGCAAGGGAATTTCGCTATTGTCGGTTAAGGTGCAATAGTGTAATTGTCGTTTCATTACGATAATGGAGGTATTTAAAACAGTTTATTAATTTTTTATGCGTTACTGCTTTATATACATCAAAGGCTTATGATAAGCAAATTTTGTTGCGTTTTTTTGCATAAAGAGTTAATATATATGAAGTTACATATTTGTTGGCATTGAACAATGTTTTATGCAATAAATTTTTTTAATCAGCAATCTCAATAATGAAAATGTTTTAATGACAATAATATAATTTTTACAGGGTGTTTCGTTTATGCACTATTTCTGGTTAACTATTCAAAGACCCGAATTAGACTTAATACCAAATTTAAATTTTAAAGTTCCTTGAGCCATTTACACAAGGTAATATTGGCACCGATAATTCCTTTTATTTACCCTTTCAGACCTGAGTTTTAATTTGGCCACAAAAAAGTTATTAAGCAATATATTTTTAGAGGAAGGTCACATTAAAAGCCAAAATTGATTGACTCAGTGGAAACATGTAGAAAACTTGGGTCTCCCTGACTCTGCTGGTACTGCATGTGCAGGGATCCTTATCGTTTCTGGTTGTTGGAAGTTGAAACCTGATACCCTGAGAATCGTCGTGATAAGGAAAGTTCGTTGGTAAAATGCATATAACAGCTGCCCTTTTTAGATGAAAGTTGAGGCGTGGCAACAACTTTTAGACTGTCTGTTTGTTACTGTTCAGTTGGATTTGCTCTTTTTTATCTATGATGTCGCTTAGGTGGATACTGGGTTTTCGTGTTGGAAGGACCTTCCTCCAATTCGTGGCGAAGGCTGTCTCTGGGTGTCATGGTGGAGAAGGCGGATGGTCATTGTCATTGGTATTGCCAATTCCTATCTTGTATCTTCTCTTGGATCTGCATTTACATATTACATAAAGAATAACAAGAGTCACAATGACGACTATTGTTAAGATCGTGAACCAGCTCAGATGTTTGTTGACGAATGGTTCATTGATTAATTTATCGAGTTCTTCAGAATACTGATTGAGTTTGTGATGGGCTATCTCAAGGTCTTCAGTATTGATCTTGCTAAGCTTTAGTGGTTTTAAGTCAAGAAGATGGATCTTATCTGGGAAGTGTTTACAGCAATTGAATGGTATTTGGACTGGGTGACTTCTGTAAGTATCATTGTCGTGGACGTCGATAAATTTCTGAGAATATACTCTTGTACTGCCAATAAAGCCATCACACTTAGGTTGTAGTTTGAGTACATGGTTTGTGTAAATAATCTTCGAATGAGCTCTGGATGAGGCACAAAAACTATAAAAGTTGCTGGAAAAGTTACTGAGAGAGGGTGAAAAATATAGCCTTAAAATTAATGTAAAAAACATTATAACATATTAAAAACAAATTATTTAAAAATTCCTTTATAATAGATAATATTTAAAACCCTATCAGAGTAAAAATAGGAATTTATTACATGATAACGTAAGACTCCATTAAGGTTGCTAGTCCTTAGACGAAGTGTCTGTGAGGACTTGATGATAGCAACCGCTTGTTTTTCCCTTTATTTTTAATTTTTCTATTTTGCATCCATTTCATGTGAGTGTCCTCTTATTGTTGATTTTTTTCTTTAACTGTTGTATGTATTTCGTCTGCTTTTCCTTCGAGGGTTATTCTATCGGTAGCGTTCAACCTAGCTCGCTTGATTATTGTTGTTACATCTTCAATCTACCTCTATCACTTTCTGTTTGAAATTATACAGGATGGTCCTTAAGCTATTGTACAAAAGAAATAGTAGATTCTACACTTTAAAATATTACGATTTCAGTCAACTTGCTTTAATAAAATATTAATCTTATCCTTCGTCTTCCCACGTCGGTAAAATTACGTGGAGTCCCATGTGGGACTTCACGTAATTTAATAATAAAAAAAATGCGTATATTTAATTTTTATAATAATAATATAATAAAAAATAATTTTCATCATTTAATTAAATTAACTGTTGGAATAAAAAATAAATCTTAGGTCCGAAAACTAATCTGAAGTTTCTTGGCATCGGGTACAAATTACGTCCTTGATATTGTGTTCTGCACATACAAAATTTTTGCACTGCTTACAAAATAGCCTTGATTTACCATTTTATTTCGACTACATAAGTAGCAACGTCCACTTGAAGATCGTTCACAGGCTGCTTCCATTTGCATCTTCACCAGAGCCAACTTTGGAACGACATCTTGCATGTATTGCTTTAATGTCTTAATCAATCGTAATCCCTCATTATATCGCCTAGTAATATTTTCTTTTACTAAATCTTCTCCTAGATTTAGTAAAAAAATTACGTCTATCATCTTTTTCTCTCGATGAATCTGGGTACTTGATACATTATAAGATGTAAGCGTTCAGGCCAGAAATATCCAATATTTGGCCAAACACTGCCATTGGCCATCGGTTGCATATCCTACGAGCAGAGTATTGCTTTACCATCTTATCTGTAGTATCTACTGCACCTTTTGTATTATTATTCTTCTTTGTCAACCATTTTCCATCCACTCCTGAATGTAGGTATCTCCCAATTGCTTCCATCTTTCTCTATCTTGCGCCAATCTAATCCTCTGTTTGCCTGCCACTGCTCTTATGTCATCTACCCATCTTTTTTGAGGTCTTCCCATGCTTCTTGTTGTCGTCCTTGGTCTCCATTCTAGAATTCCCTGTGTCCACCTGTTGTCATTATATCGGGCTACGTGACCTGCCCCTGTATTATTATAGTGCAGTATAATATTTGGCTTGTTATTTAATGTTTCATCGGCAACAGCATCATCATGATGTTCAGTGGATAATAAAATAACCGATTTGCCTTTGCTGGTAAGATAAGAAACCATATTATGGTCTTTCGAAAAAACAAACATACTAGGATGAACAGGTTTAAACGATTTGGGTACCAACTCATTTTGAATGGGTGCTTTATTTTTACGCAAAGTACCACATAGGCTTAGTGCTTTTTTTTGATAGTTGTTCGGCCAATGGTAAGTTTGTAAAAAAAATATCTGTAGTTTTGCCATAGTCAGTGCCAAGTGGCTCAATAAGATCACGGACAACTCTTTCACCTTGATTTTTTTCGGGTGCGTTATTCTTTTTTCCAAGATAAACTGTAAATTCTTCATACTGTAAGCATTTTCGCTGTCTGCTATCGCCCAAATCTTCAAGCCATATTTATCAGGCTTGCTTTTCATGTACACACGAAAAGGGCATAGCTCTCGAAATAAAACTAGTTGTTCATGTATGGTAGGATACGCTTCAAATGAATATGATATAGTACAATTTTTCACAAAAGTATCTAACACCTCTCTAATAGGTGCGAGTTTGTTATTTACGCTCAGCTCTGGTAGAATAGTCATCGAAACGAATAAATGCTGTAAGCAACTGAAATCTATTACGTGACATACTTGCCGAAATAATAGGCCTAGCGTATTTTTTATCGGTACACCATAACATTTTTTTGGGGCTCTTTTGTAGCTTGAAGTGCTTCTTGAATAAGCAGAAGTTCTAAATAAGCGCAAATCTCTATCAGTTAGCTGCCAAGTAGGTGCTGGTTTATTTGAATTTATTTCGTTCCATTTGCTTATTATCTAAAAAAAATTACCCATGACATTATACTCCGTTTATGTCCTATTACGTATCAACCAGAAGAATAAAAGAACTGAAACATATTACAAAAAATTCGAATCTGATGATTTGTAAGATGCAAACTGATAAATAGTTAAATGAAAAATAAAGATATTTACCTGTTCGGCTTTATTACTTGTTTATAGTACTATGATTAATAAAAGATCGTCTAAGAAAAACAACGAAAATCCTTCAATTCTAGTGGTAAAATTCGAACTACACGTAGTGAGTCCTGCTTGTTTCTACAAAATATTTTTTACAATCTTTCGTGTATAAGGTATTTTTGACCAATGCATACCATCTTTAGATATATAGGTACGATGGATTGACAGGCTCTTCTCTTACGTTTGCTTGGTTTGTAAATTGCTAAACATTTTCATTATCGGCTTCAATGACGTCAGACAATTTTTAAATGATTTTTGGCTCCATATTACTATCTTCGCATTCAGAGAACACTAGTTAATCGCATAATCGCATTTTACATATCAACTGCATAATAATTCTTAATATTGTGATATTTTTGCGTCAAATCACTGAATACTTGTTGATAAGCGTGATTAATAGTTTCTTATAAAAACGGCTTAAAGATAGTTATGTTATACCACAACATGCTTTCTTAGCGCTGCTAAATGTTTTGTTTGATTTTCTGTGATATCATCATTAGACAACTACTCCAGTCGTTAGAGACGAAAATGCCACTGAAGCAAAAAAATGTCAATGACGGGAACTCCCGTCTTAGGGGGAATGGCGAAAAAAATTGAATCAATACTCACTAAAAATGCTCAAACTAGCACTTTTTGTGTAGAGTAAACCGTTCCTTCGGAGACTACGTTTGAAGCAACCTGCAATTTTGAATATCAGTTACGCGCGTGAAAATTTTTTAAACAAAAATTTCTAACACTCAAAATTCGATATCTTTTGATCAGAGTCCCCTATCGACAAAAATTAAAATGTATTTTAAAGACAAAGAATACAGATTTCATAACAAATTTCTGCATTTTGTTGCAAATGAAGTCAGTTTCTATGAAGCAGTTAAAAATGAACGTTGCGCGATTTTTGACATTTTTTACGATTCTCAATAAATTAATAAAATTTATTATTTTGAAATATGATATAACAAAACCTATAACATGATGTTTCGATTTAAACTTTTTACAACACATACAGTATTGTGCGAATTAATGTGAACAAACAGAATTAATTTGTAAATATAATTTATTTAGGCCAAAGTTAAATTTAGGTACACTTACATAAGATTATTTTATTAATTAGTATTTAATATGTCCCTCTTTTACTTTTATGACTTCCTGTAGTCTTCTAGGCATGGAATCCATAAGTTTTTTGCAATTGTTTGTGATTGCTTCATCTCTAAACCATACCTTAATTACTGCTTCCACAATTTTTGTTTTTGTCACACAATTTTCAATGGGATTAAGGTCAGGTGAATTCCCAGGCCAATGAAGAAGTATTATTGAAGTATTAAATTATTAAAGTATTGAAGTATTTCATCATAACCTTCGATACATGGCACGGAGCTGAATCTTATTAAAAAATTGGAGTCGCTTCGGTCTGTAGTTTGTCAAGCTCTATAGCTGCCCTCCAGTTGATTTAAGCTTTTTTGTAGACCCAGGGTCCCTTTGACCGTGTCTTGTATGCCTTATTGTCTTACGAGGTGTTTAACCTTTTTATTTACAATGAAGCCAGTACCTGGTGCGTGGTCTTTAGCATCGCAACTATGGAATATAATGTGGTGTCTTTTGTCAATGATTCAGTCAACGTCATCGTTTGATTAGTCTGGTTTTCTTTTCCCTTACATTTGTAGCCCTACGCCTAACCCCCTTTTCGAAGGACCATTTCTCCATTCCTTGTCGGAACTGATACTAATTTCTACTGGGGTTGGTTACCCAATTTCCTGTAAGGTTGCTAAGGTTTGCCACGGTCCACCCATGTGAATAAGTCTTACTTCTTGGAAGTGAGGATAGCAATTGAGTAGGAGTGGCTAGAGGTGTTATCAGGAAGCAACACCTTATATTGCGCATCATCAGCCCTTTAAACCCCTTCAATATAAATATGTATCACTTAAATAATTAAAAGACTTTTTTCTCAAATTGTCTCATTAGGTTGACACTATTTTGCGTAATAGTGTATATTGAATCTATTTCTAGTTGTTTTTTTTCTACAATCGATATTTGCATTTCTTTTTTTACAGATTACTCTTAAACTAAATACATTTCAAATGAATAAATCTCCTTTTACGTGTATTTAACTATTCAGTAATTTCATTAAAATTTTTTAAAATAAGCTCCGAAATATAAAAAACGACCTTTAAAAATATGTAAGATATAAGATATGTAGTTGATTTTATAAAAGTATATAAATTTTCTCGTGTTTACCGATCTCTAATCTCACTTTCATCTTCGCAATATTACACAACCAGTTACACGTCTGGATCGGACGGAAAATCATCGAGAATTCATATTAACCATCAAGATAACTTTTCATAGCTCGGCTGCAAATCCCATAGGAATATTTCCCCGTGGGTGCCCTTTATCCTACACCAATACGTTTTCTGTTTTATGGAGTAACCGGGGCGGCGGATAGGTAATATCTTAACTTTTAATAACGTCCAAGTTTTTCCATTAAATCAATGACTTATACTCGAACGAAATCGAGGAGCTCTCGTTTATTTGTGTCCGAACTTCATGTTAATAAAAATAAATAACTAGATGTGTTTACATGCTGGTGAAAATTTATATTTTACTACAGGTTGTCCCTTGTTAACTCATTTTATTTCTACTTCTTCTTTAAATGCCGATTCGGTACCGAATCTTGGCCACAATACCAGCAAAAATAAGACTGTATAAGATAATAATTCGTTCCACAATAACGTATGGAAGCGAGACATGGACTGTGAACCAGCGGGAAACGACAAAATTAGTGGTACTGGAAAGAAAGATACTACGGACTATCTATGGGTCTTACAGAAAAGAAACAACAATAGAATGAAAAAAGAAGACACAATGATGAACTCCAGACATATGGAGATGAAAACATAGTACGCTACATTAAAGCAAACCGAATAAGATGGGCGGGTTACGGGCTAAGATCGAGTGACGAAAGACTCCTGAACGCCACATTCTGGGAAAGGCCCAATGGCAGAAGGTCAGTTGGTCGCCCAAGAAATAAATGGATGAACGTAGTAGACAGTGATTTGCTTAAAATGGGAATACAGCAATGGAAAATAGCTGCTCAGAACCGACAACAAGGGAGGAAAATGGTAAACGCAGCCAAGACTCACCTAGAGTTGTAGAGCCAACTGATGATGATGATGCTACCGTATCTCGCTGCCTCACTGGTGTCTCACAAGTATAATCTTATTCTTTTTCTTCTTTAGAGGTCGTTAGAGTCACTCAGACGTTAGTGGTCATCAGTTTAAAATTTTCTGAAATCTTTCTTTATTGGATAATACTCAAAATAATTCTTTTACCTTGAGATCGCACCTGATATTACGCAAACATAAGATTCTTTTGGACTATCGGTGTTTTTTTCATTCTAATTTTCTGTAGTCTTTTTAAGGTGTGGTCGAAATATTTTATTTTTTTTTTCATAATGTTTAAACTTTGGACTTTGTTTAAAGTTTGGACTTTGAATACATCCATTAAAGCCCCATGTTAGTTATGAACTCTTAAAGAGAGTAGAATTGATCATAAGTACATACATTTTTCGGTATATCTATAATAGCGCAACTGGCAATTAAACACCATCTTATATGTCTCAACTATGAGATGGGTTTTGGGGATTTCATTTCCATCCCACTGCACTACGACACGGTTACTTAGATTAGAGCAGATTAGAGAGTGCTATGATGAGACAATAATTAAGAAAGCAATAAAGTCAACATAGATGGGGAGTTTCTGAACCACTTGAGGTTTGTAGACGATATAGTCTTTACTGTAGACCAGTTAGATCATGTCGGCTAACTTGTTAAGTCATTTTCAGCTCATGTACACAAGTTGGCCTTAAAATTAACTTTTCCAAAACACAATATATGACCAACTTTGTACTGTCTAAAAACATTTCAACTAATGGCACGAAAATTGAACGTGTACGAAGTGTATACCTGTGAGTATCTGAGCCACGAAATTAAATTAAAAAGAGATAATTAAACAAAAGAATTAATCAGAAGAATATGAGTCACAAATCTATAAAATAAAAGTGAAACAGAGAGCAATGGAGAAGTTTATGTTAAATATAACTCCCAGAGACAGACTAAGATTTTAGCAGATGTGTGTTGTCGTTCACCATTAAGCTTTAGCATCTCGAATAGTATAAATAACGATATTTTTTTACTGAGCGCGCTTATCTGTTATATCTACTGCATCAGTATGTTGTTTTTTGAGAAGCTTTTTTAAAATGTCTGCCCATCGCTGTCAAGATTCACTGCGTTGGCGTTGACTTTAAGGCCTTTCTTGGATCACCAACCGCTATTTTTTGTGATCTCTTTAATAGATATGACCAAAGAACTTTAAAATTGCATCTGTTCCAGTCATCTGCTTGTACACCCCCAACTTCGATTGCACCATTTACTTGGTGCTTTTATTGGTATAAAAATACACTCTAACATTCTCTTTGATTATCTTTGATCATTCATCCTTTTGAATTGGCTATATCATTTCAGCCTTTTGCATTCTATAGTTTATGTCCAATGTCCATACACTCGCTGATTTCAGTATATTTTACTCTATCTTTTTTTGTGATTTGGCAACATCTATGCCAATAATTCATTTTGATTGCTTTTATTTTGGATGCGTCTTTTTATTTATTACAACAAAGCTCTGAATCATATAGCAATATATAACGTAATTTTCTGTGATTCTTTTATATATTCTGATTGTTGTGTTTCAAGTTATGTGGTCATTCCATAGTATATTATTCAGTTGACGTATTTCTGAATTATCTTGGCCAATTCTTGTAGCTATTTATTATGTAAATATCTATATTATGTATATATTTATTATGTAAATCCCTCATCGTTTGTAATGTTTTAGATTTGTGCGTCTCTTAGTAATAAGTGCCTTCCTTCACCTTCCAGTACTACTTACTCTATTTTTGATTAATTAATTGATAAACCCCACTTAGTATACCTGTTCACCTATTCTTCATTTATTTTTCGCAACATGTAGTGGATATGATCTTGATCTTCTGTAATTATTACTTGGTCATCGGCAAAATGCAAACTGCACAATTTATGATCCCAAATTTACCACCACTATGTTCACATTTTTCTTTCCAAATATCCAATACTCCAAATAAATCCTTAAAAGCATGTTCTTCCTGCGTAACTTTTTTTTTCTTTATTAACCGCATCCACTTCTTGGGGTTATTAGCGGGAGGACATAATATAAAATTAATTAAATAACAAACAGTCAGGATTTGTACAGTTGTACATTACAATTAAGTGGGTAGGTGTGTAGTACAATATTTAAGTTTAGATTAATTTCACAATTTCACAAAAAAATGAAAGTCATTTACAATTTGTTTAAAATATTAATATTCTTTAGATATTTAAAGCGGTTTTTCGGATTACAATTATCTCCTAAAATATCTTTGATATTTCCAGGTATTGAATGTTTGTTTCTTTCATTAATAAAAGGACAATCTACCAAAATATGTGGTATGGATATATTATAGTTGCACAGATCACATATAGGGCGACTTGATTTGGCGATAATATAACCATGAGTTAGTTTGCTGTGTCCTATACGCAATCGAGTCATTTTAACGAATACCCGGCGGCCAATGTTTATTTCACACCATGAATGTGTTGTAGGCTTAATAGTGTTTAGAAATGATTGTGATTGTTGCTATTTATTTCCCCATTCACTTAGCACTTTCTTTTTCACGAGTGATTCAAAATCCGGCACAGACACTGTATGCACATTTTATATTAATAATTATACGAGCGTAATAATCCGCTTTTTCATTACCTTCCAAACCAGTGTGCGATGGAACCCAGATGAAACGAATTTTCTGTTTTGACTGATTTATATGGTGTAATCGATGATAGATTAGATGAACGATAGAATTACTGGTATAGAGCTGTTTTATTGAATGTAATGCACTAAGAGAGCCAGTAATTATCAGGGTTTTTGAGATGTTGTGGTTGTTTATATGAATTAATGCTTGTAGAATCGAGTACAGTTCTCCAGAGAGAATACTGCCAGCAGGTGATAGTTTAAATTGCAATGAGGTATTTGGAGTGACGATTGCTGATCCTACACCATCAGTGGATTTGAATGCATCTGTATAGATGTGATAATGATCAGAAAAACAAGACAGTTTATTAAATGATTCTTGGTTTATTAATTTGTGAGGAGTTTTAAATTTGTTGTATTTGCTAAGAGTTAGATAGCATTATAAAGGGGGTATTGTCCATGGTGGAAATTCATCCGTAGTCGACTTATCAAAGAAGTTTGAAAATTGAATGCTATAAGAGGACAACAACCTTCAAATTCTCTCGTAGAATGGAAGATCCGTGCGAGTTTTTTTTTATATAAATATCTTTAAAACGGTCTCCAATTGTGTTATGAAGAGCAGGATATAACTTTATCGATTGAATATTTGAAGCGTAAACTAACGATAGATACATTCTTCTAAATTTTAAACGTGGTTTGCCAGTTAAACATTGTAGACTTTCAATTGGGCTGGTACAAAAAGCTCCTGTGGCTATTCTTAATCCTGCATTCTGTATATTTTCGAGCTGAGCAAGTAATGTTTTCTTGGCAGAAGCATAAACTATTGATCCGTAATCAATATTTCATCGTATAAATGATTTGTAAATGTTGATAAGGTTTTAAAATCTTAAGCTCAATTGTTGTTACACAGAGTTCGCTTTAACAAGTTTTGGTAAATTATCTAATATTTTATTTATTGAAATCAAAAAAAAAGTGTTGAACTGATAACAGATCCTTGTGGAGTTCCATTTTCTTGATTTTTCATACTTGATGTAATACCATTTACACGTACTTTAAATTTCCGACTGTTTAGAAAATTACGAATAAAACAGAGCATGTGACCTTTGACTCCCCAGTGACAATGTGTTTAAAATATCATACCTACGTATAAATTTTCAGTCCGTTTTTTTTATTGTTTTGCTGGGTATTATTGGTCTTTTAGTTTTTTACTTTAATTTTATTTCTCCCGAAAAAGCATTCGTACTCTATAGTTATCACAATCTTAGTTAATATGTCTTAAAGTTTGCACGTCCTTTACAGATAATGAATGCTTTCGACACTAAAATGTAGTCAACCTAATTCAATTAACTTGTTTTATATGTTTTCCCGATTCTTTTTTAAAAATATTTATGCTCGAAATATAAATTTCTTTCGAAATAGAAAGTTCCTTGTCAATCTCGGCAATTTATCTAAAAACATAAATTTTCAGTAATTTCGATGGTGAGTGAGTATATGCCAGACACTGTACCATTGACGTGTTCCTTGCCAATTGTGGAATTAAAATATTCTTAGATTATTAATAATGGCTTGCTCCTTGCCTATTTTTGGTAGGGATGTACATGTATACCGTTTGATAGTTTTAAGTTTGGAGTCAGATGCATCCCATTTGGTTTACCATAACTGTATCATATGTCTCGTATGAGTTACCTATAATTGGAGTGTGAGAATATGTAATATAATCCAAATAAATAAGACTTTAATATTCTTCTAATGCCAATGTTTTAATTTTACCTACTTCAGTGGTACTATTTACCTTTTATAATCCTTTATCTGTCCCAACCGGTATATAACTCGTAAATTCATTATGTATATATTGAAGTTGTTTTCGATTTTTCGTTCTGAAACTTTGGACGAAACAGTATACCCTTTGAAAGTCAAATAAGATACTTGGCTAGTTGTTTTCCTTCTTTGGAAGATAAGCCACGACTTTGTCGCAGTAATATTTTTAAATCTTCTTATGTTATTGCTCTTTTACTCGATATATTATATTTCTCTTTGTTTTGTAGCAGTCCTAATGGTAATATGATGATGTTGTTGTTCATAAACGGAATAATCTTATTGCCTGTTAGAGCGATACAGTTTATCTGTAAGGAATTATGTGATAGTGGCAAATAAATGTGTTGTTCTCTCTAAAGATAATTTTTTTATAAACAATAAAAAACAAAAAATAGTTTTAAGGAACTTGCTGGGTCACTATTTTTATACTTATATTAAAAAAAATCATAAACCTCTAGAGGTAAATACAGGATTTGTAAAAATCAGACAGGAAAAAAGGATAATCACTTTCAGCAATTATTTATTCCCGACATTTAGTTTACCACTATCGCAACAGTTCGAGTTAATTGTTAACGCAGACTGATAGCTAAGTTTATTAGAATGTTGAGAATTTTTTTTAAGTTAAGTTTTTTAGTTAAATAAAGTTCTGAAACTGTTTTCTTGTGATATGTCTAAGTTAAGTATTGTGCTAATATAGGACTAATCCACAAATGATTCTGATAGAAATAACATTTTAACTAAAATTTGTTATTTCGATTTCCAATTCAGAATTCCAAAAAAAATAATATTAATAATTATGTGGGGATAAAATTGACGGTTGACCTACTTGATCACAGTGTTGCAAGCAATACCCATGCTTTTGGTTACACACGCCTGATAGTGACTTTTGTGCCCTCAGGATACCAAACTTAATTATTTTGTGTTTCTACATTATATTATATAATGTGCATTATGCGTTTGTGTATGTGTGCTGGTGTGTTGTTTGTGTGTTTTGTGTATGGTTGTGCACGATAAGTTACTTATCCGTTATTGTTGGTATACTTTGTTGTGGTCTTCTACTTTTCGTATTGCCAACCAAAGCCTGCTACTTTCTGATGATGGGTTAACTGCACATTTTTTTCTTTAAGTAGAAGGACAGCTGCCTTTTTGATTTATCTCTTTTTCATGTCTATCTTTTATAATTATCGATGCATCTTTCTATTGTACTCTGTGTTCATTGTCCTAAGTTGTTTGTGTGTGAATATCTGTGGTATGTGAAGTGTTTGGCACTTACTGGCCTTGCAGTTTCTTCCACGTAAAATTGTTGAATTTCGACTGTATTTTATAGATGCAGTTCTTTTATCTCTCTTGTGCGTTCTTGGGTTTGGTTTTTAACAGGATAAATCTGGATTTCAAGATCTTATCCTCATTTTCTTAACCCGTAAATTTAGTACTTCCAGCAATGAAACTTATAGGCAAAATGATGAAACTTAAAACAAAACAAAAGTGTTCGTATTGATAGGGTATTTTAGGAACACTTCTTAATTATATTAGGCTTGTTGGGTTTCTACAAAATTATAAAACATCAGTCTAAACATTTTGCTTGTTTTAAATATTGTTCCAATATTGTATTTGATTGCTGTTTTTAAAATTTACAGTATAAAAAGCTTTTGATATTGGTGTTTTTATATTTGTATAACCATTTGTTATAAATCTTATAATCTTTATTTTACCGTTTTTTTTTGTTGTAATTCTCGTATTTACCAATCAATACAAATAACGAATACTCATTGTTACTAAAATAGATTTAATAGAAATGTTTTTTCAATAATTTTTTTTTGTTAGAGTAGAGAATGCTGAACAAATAACGAAAATATCCCGAAATAAATTGTTTCAATTATATATTTCACGTAATATATTTCAACAAGCACATTAAATAAATATTAAGTAAGGCCCTTTGTCAACATTAATGCTTTCAAAAAAAAAATCGTTGTTATTCAATTCATACCTAAATTATTCTGCCCTTAAAATGCCTGGCGATTCCCCCTAGATAATCTTTTTTAGTGTCCATGTCTGGAAGTCCCCCAGCTCTTTGTGTTGATATAATAAAGCCATTGTCGGATGAGTGAGGTAAATATTCGGAAACTCCAAAATCATAAATTGATGATAATTTGTTCCTTACGCTCCAATGAACACCCTATTTCGGCTATATAATTTTTGTTCTTTTTCGACGTCTCGCCCTTTTTTCTAACCACAAGTAAGTGAATCCAATGCCAGGCTATTACCAACAAAAAGAAAATAACATGAATATACGGAAATCGGACGGAAGGAGAATGATAAAGTGAAATCTGAAATGCTACGTAAGCGGTTTTAGCATGACGTCTTGAATAACGCTTTAATATTTCCAATAACGAAATAAAAAAACAAACCACAGAAGTTATATTGATGAAGTCAAATTTTAAAAATTTTACGAGATTGATCTTTTTAATCTCTTAATCTTTTCTTTATTCTTATTTTATGGCTCTTGTAGATAGCCACTAATTGGTTCGTCTTTAATTTTTTCAATTGCATTTTAAGTTGTTAAATATTATCGTTATATAGACCCGAAACTTACAAATACGAATATTCGCTCATTTATGGATATTCTGATCTAATATGCGCAGATGTACTACAGTCGTTTTCTCTGCGTTCTTGTGTATCACTCGTTGCAGTACGACAATCCCACCTAAATTTGGGAGGTACGAATCAAATGAGAAGAATTCACAACGTGTTTTAAGAATTAAGTAACATTGACGAAATCTAGAATCAATATTGACTTCATTTAGTTCTAGAAAATCGCCCAGGTAGGGTGTTCGCAGTTCTTGTGCAGCCCAACACCACGATCTAAAGTCATATACAACATTAAATTTTTGCTAATATACGAGTAGGTTTACTTCTGTAAACTATTATTCAATTATTATTATTATTATCTAGATTTAGCCATACGGTTCACACTTCCTCTAAGGGGAAAATTTACTCATCCTTGATATCTACGTATCAAGAGGATTAAGCTCTAGTGGGCTCTTTTCGTGTTATCGAGCCCTAGGTGACTTGATATGCTGGAGTATCTCACAAAAATTTTTGTACACATCTGGACGTTGAGAGTAGTACAACTTTCTACATGATCTTGTAGAGATGTTCATTCAGACCCAGCTTTTTTTACGTTTTTCAAGGAGATTCTTTGGAATGACTCCAGTAGTAGAGAGAATAATTGGTATTGTCTGGGTACTTTCCATTCTTCACTGTCTCGGTATTTGAATTTCCAGATCCCTGTACTTGGCGATTTTTTCGTTCTGTCTAACATGACGATTATTGTTGTTGGGTATCGCCACATCAATTAATGTTGTTTTTCTCTTTAGTTTATTAACTTGTATGAGATCTGGTATATTATGTGCCACTGTGTAGTCTGTGAGCACTGTGTGGTCCCAGTATAACTTGTAGTTTTCATTCTCAAGTATACTCAAGTATAAATGGATCACCATCTGAATTGTCAAGAAATTATTACGTTTAGCTTGTGCTAACTTTTAAATAAAAATCAACTAAATCTTCATCACTCATGTTTATGTCTTGTAAACATTCTTCCATTATAGCTTTTCATATTTGCCTTTCTTTCCTTACCTTTAAATGATACATTTTTTTACAAATAACTTTTAATCCTGACCCCCGGAGGGAGTGTAGTGGTCATCGTGATGTAGTGAATTGTCAGCCTCTAAAGATCCCTGTCTCTGGTCATTTCTTTCAAATTATGCATAATCCTTTTCTTCTTCTTCATGTACCATGTCCTTTCAGAACGTTGGTTACCATCATAGCTATTTTAATTTTATTCACTGCCACCCTAAATAGCATGCTTGTATCTACACCATACCAATCTCGCAAGTTCTTCAACCATGAGGTTCTTCTTCGTCCTGGACTGCGTTTGCCTGCTATTTTTCCTTGCATGATATTTTGTAGCAATCTTTGTTTGGGACCTCTCATTACATGTCCGAAATATTCCAGCTTTCTCTGCTTGATGCTTTTTATGATCTCAGTGGTCTTGCTGAGACGTTCAAGTATTGTGGAGTTACGAATCTTCTCTACCCAGGAAACTTTTAAAATTCTTCTATAGCACCACATTTCGAAAGCCTCAAGGCGATTTAGATCGATTTTATTCACAGTCCAGGACTCGACAGCATAAAGTAAGACCGAGAACACGTAGCAGCGAAGTAGGCGGATCCTTAATGCCAATTTTAGGTCTCTGTTACATAACACCTTGGACATCCTTCTAAAAGCAGCTCTAGCCTGCTCTATTCTGGATCTAATTTCGCCGTGATTTTCTGCATTACAATTTAATTGCTGTCCAAGGTAGACGATTTTATCAACTTGCTCAAGTTTGGTATTATTTACATATATAGACGGTTTTATATTCTGTTGTTTACTTATTACAAGTATTTTGGTTTTCGTTATGTTAAGATCCAGACCTGCCTCCCTACAACTCTCAACGACACTATCAAGTAGTGTTTGTAGATCTTCTTGACTAGAAGCTAGGAGTACTGTATCGTCCGCATATCGCAAATTATTGATGACTTCGCCGTTCACAAGTATTCCTTCTTGTTTTTCAGAAAGTGCTTTTCTGAAAATTCTTTCGGAGTAAACGTTAAAAAGCAGGGGTGACAAGAGGCATCCCTGCCGTACTCCTCTTTTAATATTGAGAGCTTGTGATTCCACACCATCTACTAAAACTGATGTTGTTTGATTCTAATATAAATTTACAATTATTCGAACATCTTTGCCGTCCAAGCCAATGTCTTTTAGAGCTTCGATCAATATAGAGTGCTTAACACGATCAAATGCCTTTTAAAAATCAATAAAACAACAGTATATGTCTACAGATATATCACGACATCTTTGAGCAAGTACGTTCATTCCAAACAGTGCCTCTCTCGTTCCAAATCCGTTACGGAAACCAAACTGAGTGTCATCCAGGTATTCCTCACATTTATTGTAGATACGACCACGTAGTCAGAAAAATTTTCAATAAGTGGTTTAACAAACTGATGGTTCTATAATCAGCACAGGTTTTTGCTGTTGTCTTCTTAGGTAGAGCTATATACAGTGAGTTAGACCAACCATTAGGTAGTTGTCCGCTGGTATAAATGGTATTGAAAAACGAAGTTATAGCCTCTAAAACATTGCTATCCTTTATAAGCTTATATATTTCAGTTGGAATTTCATTAAGACCAGTCGCTCTGCCATCTTTTGATGATTGTATGGCCTTTATAACCTCACAGCGTGTTATTAGGGGTCCGTCGCAGTTAGTAATATCGGGAGGTGAACTACTCCTATCGTCTTCGAATAGGTTCGTGGCGTAATTTTCCCATTCTTTAAGTTTGTCCTCTACTTCGAATATTACTTTACCATTTTCATCCAGTAGCAATGCATTTTGTTTCTTATTGAAGATACCAGCCGCTTCTTTTACTTTTTTATACATGTTAAACGTGTCGTATCTTTTTTCGAGTTCTTCAATGTCATGACACTGTTTGGCTAGATGTTGACTCTTTGCTTCTCGTATTTTGCGTAGAATTTCTTTTTGTATGCTATTGTAAAGTGTTTCGTTGGTTTGTGCTAGTCGCCGTTGTTCCATCAAATCCAGTATATCATCTGTCATCCAAGGCTGCTTTTTTGGCTTTGACCTGCCTTGTAAATTTCTCACACAGATTCCTTTTACTGTCGTTACGATTTTATTTAAGCCCTCATCGACGTTTTCACCAATATTTTCCCAAATTAAATTTTCGTTCAGTTGTCTTTGAACTGATTCCTTTAACTGATAAGCCTTTTGCATATTCCTTTAATCTGATCGATTCATCTGGTTGGAGATATTCCTTGTGATCTTCGGCCTTCTATCTTTTCTTGGATAATAAGTTTTTCCATGTTTTCTAGATCAGATCTCATGTTTAAAGTATTTTATTTGCTGGAGATAGACTTTTTGGATATAGCCGTTTGTTAACTTTTATCTCATTTAAAATTTAATTGTTTGTGCTGCGGTGTTTAATTGTTTATGCTGTATTTACAGATAACACTAACTGCTTAAATCACTACTGTTGAGTAAAAACGAGAAGTAATTACTGACAAAACGCTGATATTGCTTAACAAAAAATAAAAGTATTTATAAGTCTGACGGTCCAAGTCCGTTGTGTATACACATGGCATAGAATCGTATATTTTAATTAGGCGACGTGTGTATACAAAATATATTTATTATATATACAAATTTTTAATTGACTAAATAACAATCTTATTTATTTTTTAATATAAACGTATTCTTTAGAATGTATTCTAAATGTTATTTTTACTTTTAATAGTTTCTTAATAGTGCAGTTCATTATCATTAAATAATCGTCTTCGTCCTCCTTCCGAAGTATACTGAACCACAAATTCTTTTAAAAGTATGTATGTATAAAGTTTTATTTTTCGGTAATTTATCTATATTGTTTATATTGCATATTTAATGATAAATATGACTGCCTTATGTAGCTTATTATTGTTTTTAGTAGATACTTGTATTTTTATTATATTTTGGTATATTCTGTTACCTCTAATGTTGTTAAAAGTTTATGGTTCTCTGTTATCTCTAACAATATTAGAGGTAACTGTGTTTTTTATTAGATATAAATATTTGTTAGAGGTACCCATATCTGGTAATTTGGTTCTATCTTGAGTCATATCAATAATAATACCCTTTACCGACATGTACTGCCTAAGCCTCTCCGCCATGTCTTTTTTGGTTTTCTTCTTCTACTATTTTCAGTAACTCGCAGATCAGCAATTCTTCGTATTGGGTAATTAACGTCTGTACGTTAAACACGGCAAAACCATCTTAACTTATGTTCTCCTATTTTGGCAACGAATGGTGCTACCTATAGACTTCCTCTAATATACTTATTCCTAATATAATCCTGTTTTGTTACTCCACTTATCTATCTAAACATTTTCATTTCCGCCACATGCATGTGTTGTTTCTCTTACTTTTTAACTGCCTAAAATTCAGTTCCGTACATCATGGCTGGCTTTATGGCTGTTTTATAGAATTTTCTCTTGATCTTCATTGGAATTTTTCTGTCATCACACACCACTCGGTTCCTTTCACTTCATCTATCCAACCCTAATTCTACCGCATGCATCTATTCCCCCATTATTCGGTAACACATATCCTAGGTATCAGAACTATTACTTTTCGCAATCATTTCACTATACAAATATATCGTTCTATTAGTGCTAACTTCATCTTTAAATAAACATTTCAAATACTCTGTTGTTGTCATATTGACAGTCGCTTTTACTATATCCTACTAACACTACATCATCAGCATGCATTAAGCACCAGGGAATATAACCCTATAGTTTCGCTTTTATTTGATTCAGAACTAATGAGAAAAAATGACTAAGTACCAAGCCTTGATGCAATCTTACTTTCACATAAAATTTATCTGTTTTTCCCATACTTGTCCTAACACTTGTTGTTAATCCCGTATACATATGTATCTTACAATCTTTACAAATTCACCATAGACTCCTTTCTTAAATGCTCTATCATATACTTTATCAAGATCAATAAATACCATATGAGCATTTGTTTTTTTATTCCTGTATTGTTTCATCAACTTCATTATAATGAAAATTGCGTCTGTTGTTAATAATCTTCCTTGCATAACTAGTCTAGGCTTGCGTAATAGTTAACGGGTATTTTGATTTCTTCACGTAAGCGTCTGCCAATTACTCTCTCCCACATTTTATGGTGTAACTAAGCGGTTTTATGACCCTGTAGTTTGTACATTGTTATACATCTCCCTTGTTTTTGTAGATGGGTACTAATAGACTGCTTCTCCATTTGTCTGGCATTTGTCCATGTTCCATAATTCTAATAAATCTAATTTGTCCCTGTCTTTCCTAATGCTTTTCACACTTCCCCAGGAATATCACCTGGTTCCACTACTATTCCTTTAATAATTTTTTTAATTGCTTGAGCCATTTGTTCGTATGTTATTTTGGTCACCATTGCTGTTACTGTCTCCGTTAAATGATTTTCTGTCAAATTCTTTAGTAAGTAACCTTGTTACTAAATAAAGAACCTTAAGTTCTTTTTTCATTTCTTTTCGTGAATTATTATTTTACTATTGTCATCTCGGATACATCTAATTTGATTAAAATCTTTTGTTTTCTTTGCTCTATGTTTGGCCATATTATATATCTTGGCTTCTTCTTCCCTGGTATTAAGTTGATCATATAGATTATAATACGCTTTTGCTTTTGCTACTGCCACTTTTTCTTTCTTTTTGTCGACCGCATAGTTTTGAAAATTTGTCTGACCTATTTTCTTGCCTGTTTAAATAATCTTTTCTCTCTTATTTTTTCTTGAAGTTCGTTAGACCACCACTAAATCTCCCTATTCTAAGTATTTCAATGGTAGTATCTCTAATGATACCAGCCATCTCCTTCCAAATTGTACTTTACTTTCATGCTCCAACACATTGTTTATACTATTTTTGTTTTTATAGACCTTCTTTCTCATCTTTTAACATCCACCACTTGATTTTTTATGGCGCCCTACGATATTTTGGCTTGGGATCACTTTTTACTTCGATGTCCGGTACAAGCAATTTATATTGTTGTCCTACTGTCTCACTAACTATTAACTTGCAGTCCTTACATTCATATATATCTCCTTTCTTCACCATGAAAGAATCTATTTGGAATTGATTTTGTCCACTTTTCTATGTAACAAATTGAATTTCTCTCTTTTAAAAGAATATGTTAACAATGGCCATAATCAACGCTGTTGCTCAATAGGTACTTGTCAATTTTTCTAAAGGTCTTTCCCCACTGCTCTGTTTTGCTCTTTTTTTATTCTTGATATTTCATGTTTCGTATTACGCACTTCCTTTTACTTTTCGTAGTTTTTTTGTGTTTTTGAGTGCGTATTACAAGTAAGGATTCTTTTCTGTTTTTAGTTTATTTTTTTTTTTCGTCAGAAAACTACGTGTACGCTTTTTCGTGTTTGAATATTTATTTATTTTTCTTTTTCCTTTTTCTTTTGTTATTGTTTTTAAGTTATTTTTAATTATTTCCTAACTGACAAAAATTGATGATTACATAATTTATCAAGTTTAATAAGAAAAATGAATAAACATAAATATATTAAAGTAAATACGATATATATTTCCGTTTTTTCTTTTGACAGAAACAAAGACTGAAACGAAAACACCACAACTCTCTATAATCGTACATCATTATTATTACTTGGTGAACTTAGTTCTGGTTTCACGTTATTATAAGATTACCGATCGTGGTAATAATTACCTTGTACATAACTTTTCATCTTACGCCGCCTAGTATTTCATTGTGACTTAATGGACCATTAGAGGGATAAAATTGTCTGCTTTTATCGAGCGAATACTAAAATATGATTCTTCTACACTTCCCGTCATCGCAGTGTATCGTAGTGAAAATGGGAGGTTTTTCAGCTTAAATACATTCCTGCATTATAAGTTTATGTCTCTTTTTATACAGCACTACTGAAATATTTGAGATTTCAACAAGATTACAAAATACAAGGTTGTCTTTTGGTCCAGATAAATGATTTATGAGTTAAAAGGGATATTTGAAATAAAACACAAAATGTGACTTATTACTAAACTACAAAATATTTATTAATGCTTATTATATAATAAGCTAATATTTTGCTTCTATACTTTTATCTTTATCTTTGAGTGCCTCTCCTATCGGAGATTGGATATTATTAGGGCGATTCTAATTTTATTTACTGCTGTTTTAAATAATTAAATGGTACAACCAAACGACTCTCTTTTTTTTCTCTCTTCTAATTTTAACATTCTAGTTCGTATATGAATACCAATATATGATTACAAAATAATTTTTTCATTTTCATAAAGGCAGACCTGTCCATTTCAATACGTTTTTTTATCTCGTGATTTTGGTCACCTGTTTCTTTAAGAGGGTTTTCAAGTATCGTTTATTGCGATTATAGTATCATGTATTGGATTCTTACTGAAGGTCGCATATTTGGTTTTTTGACGTTCATCCTTATGCCGTAGTTATTACATATCTTATTCCTACTTTCAACCAGATGTTGTAGATCTTCCGCTGTTCTTGCTATTATCACAGTATCGTCAGCATATCGAATGTTATTGATAATTTCTCAATTGACTATTATCATTTCGTTTGCATTTGAGAGAGCTTCTTGGCATATTTGTTCGCTGTAGATATTAAACAAGAGCGGTGACAATATACAACCCTGTCGTACTCCTCTACGTATTTCTATATGTTTGGTGTTTACTTTTATACCGATGCCTAATGTGAAAGCACAGATACGCCTAATGTCAATGTATCTAAGAACTTTTATGCAAATGGTTTTTTCATCACCAACATGAAACATTTTTTAAATTAACAAGTTTAAAAATAAAAGGATTAACAAACCTGACAATTCTCTGCTAGCTACTGACATTTCCGTAGCGGTAGCGCGCGTTCACACATGCCAGTGACACTCCCCACGCATGCGCCTTGTATCTCACAGCAGCAAGAAAAATCAAATTCTTTGCGATTAGCTAGCATGCCATGAACTAGCATGCCAGTTAACGTACACATTTGTCAGTTTGAGGACAGTAGCTGGAGCTTGCTAGGAACTGGTATGCAAGTGTACTAGTAACAGGCATGTGTGTCTCCGGCTTTTGATTACCAGATCCTTTCGGCTGAGCAGACTCCCGAATTTTAACACTTGAATGGGAAAATGGGCTTCTCTAGCTCCGTTTTGTAACTTTATTTTTTTTTTGGTTATATAGTATGTGCTGTGTTAGTTGTTTATTATTTTTTTAGACGTTTGGTGTTTTCATGAGGTTGAGTTGACAAGGGTGGCAGTAAGTCCACTGTTGCAGAGCTACTTACATGCTGTCTCTTCTTCTTTTTTTAAGTTCCATCGTCTATCGAAGGTTGGCGGACCCTGTTGACTGCCGCTCTAAATAGTTCTGCACTGGTGCATTCAAACCATTCGTCTTCCTACATTTTGCTTTCTTTGAATTTGGAGTTACATAACAAGCTGCAATAATACGTATCTTTCCCCTCTTATAACATGGTCTAAGTACTCAATTTTTTTTTCTTTTAATAGTCAATATTATTTTGAGCTGTATTTCCTATTCTTCTAGCATTTCTGCGTTTAATATTCTTTGAGTCTCTTTTTAGTCATTGCCAATCAGTTGCCGTTTGTGTGTATGTCTTCTGTGGTTCCATCGGTGAAAGAAATCAGTCCTTATGATCTCTTGTAGGATGTGGTTGTAATGGTCCATTATTTTGGCAAATTTTGTTCTTGTTTTGTCGTCCATCTGGTCTAATACTCTGATATGTTAGGTATCTTTCAAAATAAACATTTCTGTTACGTATCAAGGGACATTCCCTTATTTTCATAGTACTTCGCTATGGGAAACTTAGCTTTCTGTTCGTCTTGTACTTCTGTCCCCATGCAAGAGACGTGCATATCAGGATAAGCATTGTGGTGTTTTTAATAAGTCTTGTTTCTGTTCTAAATGGTAATTTATATATTTTGCTACTTAGGTGTACTGCCTAAGCCTGTGGCAGTGTATGCTTGGTACCAAGTGGTAAATCGTAACTTGTGAAAAGATCTTTACATCTTTACAAACGCTGATCTTGCTTTCGTTAGACTGATCTAATTTCCTGCTTATGTTAGTACTAAAGTATGTGTAGCTGTTAATCTTATCAATGAGCTATTGGCTAAACAAAAACCTTATAAAAAGACCTATAAGTCTTCTATATTTTCTGCTTTAATTACGGTATCAAATACGTATGTAGTACGTATCATACGTATCAAATATATGCAAATTTCATGTTATTGATGATGTTTCATTCAATTCTTCCACCTTCAATATTTGCCCCTAGTGCTTCCTGAAATATTAGTTGTGAGAATATACTAAACAATTATGGTAATAGTACACATCATTGCCTGGCCCCTTTTTCAATTCCTATTTTTTTTTGTCTTAGCCCTATTACCGCTGTTTAATTGTAGTATATATTTTGAGTTAGAGTAAGATCTGGATTTATGTTTTCTGGTACTACGGAAGTCATATTTATATTTACTACTTGTCTCCCCTATACTGGTTTCGACGTGAAGGGGCGTATCGTCGTTTGTAGCTTTTCTTTTTTCGTGATTTGCGGGAAGAATGTTTGTGGATTTTAATATCGGTATCCATGTTTTGTTAATTCTTAGTCCTCCTTCTATTCGATTAAAATTATTTTGATGCTTATATATTTTCACCGCTTTTTGATATAACCGTGGGTAGTACTGTGATCTTTTATCCAGCGTCTGCATGGTATTCGTTATGCTCTGACCGTTGCTAACGGATCGCATTTTTCCTTCACCGATCTTAAGCAGTCCTTGATTTTTTTGGTGGCTTGCAAATGGTCTTTATATTTGCCTAAGTATTCGCCCAATTCTGTTTGTTACCCCCGACATGTAGGGCAAGAACGCTTTGCCTATATATGTTGTTTTTTTGTTCTTTGATCTTTTTCTAGAAACGTTGTTAAGTGCTTTGTATATTTCACTTCTGGTATAAGCATTAGAGGTGGGCGCTTTTTCAATATGAAGAAGTTCACTTTGCAGATGATGTTGTTCACAAATTCTCTTTACTCTCTTCTTCAGAGTTTGATGATACGTTGTTTTTAGCCTGGATTATGATTTGAGTTTCGGTTTAGGCATCTGTCCGTGTGCGTAGGTTTTTGATACACTTTATATCCTAAGTAATCTTTCTTTAGATGAGCATAATTGTGCCTGTTATCATATACATAGCACAGTTTAGCTCAGTATCGACCAGATGAATATTCCTGCTGTATAATTACACCGTTACACAGTATTCTGCTACCAGATATATTAGGCCAAGAGCGTGTGGTTTGCTTTATTTGCTAGCTTGTTGTTTTTTTTTGTATAATAACTGTGCGGTGTTTGTATACTGCGGTCTGGTCACAAATGACTAATTATCAGTCATTTTCTGACCTATCATAATAAACAGCAAATTCTTAAATGTAAGGGCCTACCCTATGGTTTACTCTTATTTTATCTATTACCTTATGCACTACAACTAACATGCAATAACATTACACATTACACACACTAGTAAATTACCCATTTACACTAACTCAAATGGTTTTGTCCTTTCTTTAGTCTTTTCTTTAGTTCAGTGTTATCAAGAAGCTGGATGGCCTCGACATTCACATGACTATGCAGCTTCTGCTCGGGACTTGCTGCTGTTCTCTTGATTATTTTGGTCACAGTTTTCATACTCAGGTCCTGGTGGAGGTTTCTGCTACGGATGTACCAAAAAGCATTAACAATGTTTCTCAGTACTTTGTTTTGATACTAGCTTTGGTACAGCCCCAGAGTTGGTACCTATATACCCATACTGACCTCATTACTTACTTGTAAATGGATAATTTATTATGAATGAATAATGTTGAAATTTTTTACAATCAGCTAATACAATTTCATGTATCTAATATCAACTCCCCTTATTTCTTTGTGTCATGGACTGTCATGATCTAGGGTGATGCTGATCATTTATTCTAATGATGATCATTTATTGCAACTGGGAAATTTTCTATTTTTTTGTATTTGTATTATAAGTTATTGTGCGTAGATTTAGTCTCATTTAATTTTATTCCCCATTTTCTGGTCTAGTTATGTATTTATTTACTGTTTGTTGCAACTTATCAGTCGCTTCTTTACTAGAGTCTCCTATCGCTAGTATGGCTCCATTATCTGCGAAAGTGGAAACAGTATTTTGTTCTAGTCCTGGAACGTCACATGTATATAATAAGTACAGGACCGGACCTAAGACACTCCCTTGTGGCACGTCAGCTTTGATCTTCCTTAAGTCGGTGTTAAAGCGCACTCCACAAATCTCTCTCCAGTTCGAAGCCATATTCGTTCTTTCCCATTTGATAATTTAAGACACTATCTCGACTCATGCATAGAAATAACATTACTCCATTGTCCTAAATTCCAATGTAAATGTTCTGTGGAAAATTGTAGTCTAGCCACTCTGTGCCGTGGAAGTAATTTAAGCTCATTTGCTGATCTGCAACTTTGCAAACCAAATTCATGTAATCTTCGACGAACTGTTAATATACTTACATTATTGCCTTGAACCTCTTTAAGCCCGATTTTGTTATCCCGCAAAGCGGTTGACTCGTATAAAACGATTATCTAAAGCGGCAGTTTTGTGCTTCCAGTCACTTCCTGCTTTACGCTTGTCTGTTATAGTTCGTATAAAACGTTCCACTACCCTTTGGATAGTAAAACGATGAATGTAGTGATATAGCCACATATTCATAATTTTGCCCATTTTCAACCAGAGCAACGGCTTTCGCCAATCTTTGACACCAAGAGCCATGATCAATCATAGGTAAACAAAATGTAAATATTAATATGACATAATGACAACAGTCAACAAAGCCAAAGCCTCGTCGTATTAAAAATATATTTATGATAATCCTAATTAAAAAGTCCTAGTCCAGTTGTGTCCTCCATGGTCAACCATGGTCTCCATTGTTGTATTTCGTGGTTCTATCTATTATCCTTCAGCCCGCTATTTTAGTCCTGCAAAGCTCCATTTTAATTTGGCAGCATGTTCTTCTGCGTCTTTTTCTTTGATTTTGCTTCTAATCCATTTGTTTTTTGTCTATAAGTCTCACCCCGAGCATTGATCTTTCCATCGCTCTTTGTACTATTACTATTATATCCATATTAAGACTGGATGAGTGTCCACGTCTGTGAACCATATGTGTGTATAGGGAGGATACACTGATCGTAAATTCTTCTTTTTAAATATTATTCTATTTTAGCGCTTGTGAAGATCCAACTCAGTTTTCCAATTCCTGCTTATGCTAAACTTATTCTTCTGGTAAATTGGGCTGTTTAATTTGTCAACTTTTATTATCTGTCCCACATAGATGTATTTCCTTACTGTTTCTAAACTTATATCGTTCAACATTATTTCTCTAATGTTCGGTGTATTTGTCATTATTTTTTTTTAAGTTTATCTTAAGACCTACTTTGTCCAAAGCGTATTAAGAATAATTAAGAGCGTAGAATAAGTCAAACATAAAATTTTATCAAAAAGTTGACGATACCAAATTAAAATTTATAAATTTATACACAATATGAATAAAAAACAATAAAATTGGGCTAAAAATAAAAAAATTGAAATACTTTGAATTTGACTAAAATTTTCTCTGTTGGGTTTTTTTGCATGTGAGTGAATTTTTATAAATTCTTTTACAAAACTGAGGCAAAAAGTATAGATATTAAAAATTATTTTGTTTTGTACATTCCTGTAAAAAGACTATGTGATTTTATTTATTTTATAATTAAGTACATATTATAAAAGCAATAAATCCTACAAACAAGTTGTCCGTTCCATAAATCACAGGCTTTTTATTCATTGGCTAGTAAGCACTCGAGAAAAATTGTCGTACTTAACCAAAGCCATTTGGCAGAAAAATACTAATGCAAATTACTTGTAAAAGTTTGTGTCCCGTGGCAACTCTCCACGTAAAAATAAAAGGCAAGCAGTGATCAAAACAACATTCAACAAATCCTACTTGAGGCATTCGTGATGGTGTCTCCCACGTTCTTACAGAACCACCTTGCGGCGACGTAATTGCGACGGTGACTTCAAACCTCTAATTGCTATTTATGACTTCGGTAATGAAATAAAGAAAACGAGTCAAGTATAAGTTTACAATTTTGCATAAATTTTTAAGCTAAGTAAAGATGTTTTTCAGTTTAAGATTAAGCGGAAAAACATAAAATTACATACTCGCCAAAATAAACACCATCCTAAGTTAAATTGCTATAAAATTGCACGCGCAATATGTATTTAATATAACTTATTTGTCTATCATTATCTCATTTAAATATTGATCTGATATTTAAGTTATGTAAAAAAGTTTATACAATTAGGAAAACATTGACAGAAACATGATTATACTTAAAATAACGCGACAGAAAAATCTCGACATGCATTTAACATAGAGTTTCTTTGTGTTCCTATATCCACCAAAAATAGTTATAAAAAACTTTTAATTTAAAAACAAATAGCAATCAAGAATAGGTACCATCCATCTATGGATAATACGTAAATAGATAATTAACATGCCTTTTAACTCATAGTTTTACTAACCACACAGGCGTTTATACATACCGGGTGATAAATCGTCAAACGGGCCATAGCAAACTCAATGGGAAATTCTAAATTGTTTAATTCCTTCTCTCCTAATTACTTTACATCATAATTCATAAGAAATAATTTGTAGACGACTGAAATTTGTATTAAAACGATTGTTAAAACTGTTCTACGTATTAAACCTACTCCAAAATTTTGCAAAAATATAATATGCAAAAAAAAAATATTTTGCAAAAAAGAATGTGTATGACGCGTTGCGTTTAATCCTCTTGATGTAAGGACAATATTTGAATTGTCTAAATTTATTTTTATAATTATATTATGAAGAAAACAATTTTACCATATACTACTACTACTCCTCCTCTTCCTCAGTCGTAATCCCTTTTGGCATGTGGTGCCACCATCAGGTCTTTACAGTTTTTTCACGATTTTCCTCCATCCTTCCCTGTCCTGGCCTAGTTGTTTGGCTTCATATACCCTTGGTTAATCAATATTTTTGTTTGATCTACCCAGCTGCTTGGATATATTTCCTTAGGTCTCTTTCCTTCAACTCTACCGTCGACTATCAGTTTTTCCATCGTACCTGTTCTTCTAGCAATGTGTCCAAAATACTATAAATATCTGTTGTATTTAATTAAGTAATCGATCCTTTACTTTAAGTTTTTATAACATCGATACGTTAGTGCGATGATCAATCCAGGATATTCTTAACATGCGGCAGTATACCTACATTTCAAAAGTGTCTAGTTTGTTTTTATCCGCTTTTTTTTAAGGTCCACGTTTCGGATGCATATGTAGTTAGGGAAAAAATTAGTGCTTTTGCCAGCCTTCGTTTTATATGTATTGTGCTAGTTTTTTTAAAATTGTTACCAGTTTCATCATAGCTGTTCTAGCAATAGCCAACCTTTAACGTATCTCTCTGTCACACCCTCCGTTATTTGTTATTAGTAGACTTCGGCAAATATGCATATTGCATATTTTGCATATTGTGCATATTTTCTGCAAATATTTCATATTTTGGCATATTTGTATAAAAGTTTGCATAAAGTGCATAAAAGTTCAGATTTTTATACTGTATTAGAAAATTTTTAAACATACCAATTTATTTCAATTCTTGTATAAAATTTTGTAGTCATTTTAATCAAGAAATGATCTAAGTACGTAATCTCTACAGGTACAAAACATTTACAATTTCAAAGAAGATCAATTTAAGTAGCCCTCAACATTCTTAGAAAGTCTCGGTCACTGAGGCATTCAGTTATTGGATAATCGCTAAGGGTTCGCTCATTTGCATTTTATGATCTAATCCCCAAATCTATCTACAATTTATTGTATCTTAACAGCAGGTAAACGGCTAATAGTTTTGTTCCTAATTTAGGGATTTTCCAAAATCTCCCAGTTTATTGAATTAGGTACCTAAACATTTCTAATTTGATGCTCAGATTTGTAAATCATTTTTGTTTTGATATTCAAAGCGTAAACACTGGTTGTGCGTAACAAAAAGGAAGATTGTGATTTTATAATGCCTAAAATAACCAGTGCTTCAACTTGGATTAAACCTTATAAAGAGCTGTCTATGGATATGGGAAAAATCTACTGTTCAGTCTGTGGCAAAATTGTAAGTATCTAATATTTTCTTATAAATATCTAATATTTTCTATTAAATATCTAATATTTCATACATACAGGGTGTTTCCAAATGACACTTACAACGTTTGACTTTAGATACTTCTCGAAAAATTGAACAAAACGATATAGTTAATGAGGGGTCAAACTTATTTACTTTTCGAGATACAGGGTGTTAAAATTAAAAAAAATTAAATTCTTTTAGTTAATAACAACAATAACTTTAAAACCAATAAACGTATTTACTTGAAATTTAGTACTCGTAGGTTGTTTTTAAATGAAAAATAGCTTCCTTTAGTGAGAAAAAATTGTCCATGGTACAATACAATGGTGTATATTTAGAAAAATTTTTCACCTTTACTTTTTTTTATGAAGTCAGCTATTCTAAAACACAATTATTTTTATTGTAATTAAATTAACAAAAAAAAACTTTTGTTGAATTTTAAAATAAGTTATATGATGTACTAATGGTTAGTAACAAAAACTAATTTGTGGATTAATACTGCATTTAAAACACTTAGCGAGTGTTTTTTTTTCCAAACCAGTTATTTGATTAACCAAAAACACCTTGTATATTTTTATATTTTAAAGGTTGGGTTAAAATAAAGGTTTTTATTTTTATTTATAGATAGCATGTGAGAAGAAATTTCAGATAGACCAACATGTGAGAACTGCTTCACACATTGCAAAAAAAAGGAAAAATAGGAGGAAAACATCAAACTTCAATGGCTAAATGTTTCCAATCTACTTCAAAAAAATTAGATGAGCAAGAAACTTTTAATGAAGACTGGTGTCGCGCATTAGTGTCTGCAAACATACCGCTTTAAAAATTAGCAAATGTAAATTTTAGTTCGTTTCTAAAAAAATATTGCAAACTTAATGTTCCAAGTGATCGGTCTCTAAGAAGAAATAATGTGAACGGGCTATACTCGTCGGTGTTTATTAATATTAAGGAAGAAATTGCAGGTAATTATTTTTACATATCTGTAGACGAAACCACTGATTCCTCAGGAAAGTATATTGCTCATTTATTGATTGGTGTTCTTAAAGAAGATACCTTACCAAAATCTCATCTTATTTCATGCCAGCAACTTGAGAAAACAAATGCTTTAACAATTTCGCGTTTTATACAAGAAACATTAGCAACTTTTTTTCTTCCGACAACTATTCCTTCTACTAAATTACTGCTTATTTTATCGGATGCTGCTCCTTATATGGTGAAAGCAGGACAAAATTTAAAAATATTTTTCCCAGATTTAATACATGTTACTTGTGTAGCGCATGGATTAAACAGAGTTGCAGAGGAAATACGAAAAAAGTTTCCTCTTATAAATACCATGATATCTAGTGTCAACAAAGTATTTCTTAAATTTCCTATAAGAATTCAACTTTATAAAGAAATGCTACCTAACATTCCTCTTCCACCACAACCTATTTTAACGCGATGGGGAACATGATTAGAAGCAGCTAATTTTTATGCAGATCATTTTGTTAAAATAAAGAACATAATTGATACGTTAACAGATGAAAGTTCCCAATCTCTTTTGGATTCTAAACAAACTTTTCAGAGTAACTTGCCTCAACAAGAACTTTCATTTATAAAATCAAATTTTAGTTTTGTTCAAAAAACAATTACTCAGTTAGAAGCACCAAAACTGTCATTGTTCGAAAGTACAGCATTAATAAAAGAATTAGCGTCATGTTGTCGGAACGTTAGAGGTAATATTGTAAAAGATATTTTAAAAAAATTTGAAGCTACTATGGAAAAAAATAAAGGTTACCATATTCTTTCTGAAGTAGTCAGTGTTCTAGCTGGAAATATTTCGGAAACAATTAATTTAGAACCAAATGTTTTGGTTAGTTTGAAAAATGCTCCCGTTACATCAGTTGATGTTAAACGAAGTTTTTCCATATATAAATATATGTACTCAGACAGAAGCCACAAGTTTTTGTTAGAAAATTTTGAACACCACTTGGTCATTTATTGTTACCATAATTCTAAATAAGTTTATTCATACTTAAAAATGATGTAGTTTCTTAAAATAAATGTAAATCTTAATGAATAGTAGAAAATATTTAGTTATGTACACTTTTTTTTTAAATAAAATTGTTACTATCTTACGATTTTTTTATTTATTTGTATGCATATTTTGTAAAATATTTGCATACGTGCATATTTATGCGCATAATTTCTACATTTTTATTTGCATATTTGCCGAAGTCTAGTTATTAGGTACCCCAGGTATATGAAACTATTTACTACTTCAAATCCCCCAATTTCATTATTTCGTTGAAGATTATTTTGAGCTCTGTTTACTATCTTAATCTTTATCTTACTTCTATTAAGCTTCAGTTCATATGTTTTGCTTTTCTCCTTCAGACCTCTCATTATGTCTTTTATTTCTTCTTGATTTGCCGCGATTATTAAAGTGTCATCAGCATATCTTAAGTTACTGATTTTTTGACCTATTAATATTCCACCCTTTCATCCCTCTGGTACTTTTTGCAAAATTTGTTCACTGTAGATATTAAACAGAGTATTAAACCTTGCTTGCATGGGATATTAGGGTTACCGTTCTATAGTTTCTGCAATCTAGCGGAGTTCCTTTTTTCAATATAGGGATGAAAGTGGAGTGTCTAGTCATTGGGCCACTACAACTACTAAACAATAAATATTCCTTTGTAAACAATAAACTATATTGTTTACAAAGCAATGAAGTTAATGAAATGTACTCAGAGGACGAAAGATCGCAATATTGTTGTATTCAGGCAATAGTGCGACTACTGCCAGATCTTTATTTAATGTAAGGTATTTTAAAACACTAAATGTAATTCTGGTCATTGTGTTTGTCAGAATCCCGAAGACGAATAACGCCAGAGAGTGTTCAAATCACAGAACTGTAGCATTGACGAGCCACACACTAAAAGTATTTTTAAAAATAATGCACAAAAGGATATTTAATAAATTAGTAGAGGACATAAGCCCCACATAGTTTGGATTCAAACGTGGACTGGGAACACGGGAAGATTTGTTTGGTCTAAGTGTGTTAATGCAAAGATGTTTAGATGTAAACCAAGACCTTTACGTAGGTTTCATAGATTTTGAGAAGGCCTTCGATAAATTCAGACACCAAAAGCTATATGAAATCATAAGAAGCAAAAACATTGACAGTCGCGACATTATCATATCCAGGTTGTACTGGATATGATGTTATTATGGATATGGATATTTTTTATTTTATATTTAATATTTTACTATATCGGTCAAACTAGTCAACTGCTGCAATCCAGAATTCGTTCTCACAAATACGACAAGAACAACGTCACTGCGCTCACAAAACATGAAAGCGGGAAGAAGCATAAATTTGACTTTGAAAACATCAAAATTTTAAAAACAGAAAAAAACAAAAAGAAGAGGGCGATATACGAATCAATAGAAATAAAAAGAAACACCAACGCAATAAATTACAAAAGAGATACACAAAACCTAAATAAAATATATTTTAATCTGATTTAAACAATAATAATATAACATCATAAAAAGCTCTTAAAGTCATAACATATCTCCACCTTACCTTTTTCGAAAACATCAACGATACGCCCATATAAAAATAATTATATACTAATGACAGTAAACAATGAGATATCAGATATCAACTTTTATATGTCAGTTCGTTAATGTCTGTGTCACGTTTTACGTTTTGGTAAGTCATATATATATATATATATATATATATATATATATATATATATATATACAAATTTTACAATATCTGTTTGTCCTTATATATATACACATTTTAGAATCTTGACAAAGGCAAAGGTTTCCTGCCGAAACGTTGATTGATTGCAATGGAAAATAAAATCTAGTTCCACATGTAACATATCTTTATTGAACCTAAACCCAAGAAACATTAATTTTATATTATATATATATATATATATATATATATATATATATATATATATATATATATATATATATATATATATATATATATATAATTCATCCTCAGAAAATCTTTTAGATGTTTAAACATTTTTTGAGGAGTATAAAACTTTATATTTTTCAAAAAGCAAAGTATAATATAAAAGGGTAAAATCGTTTTAAAAAAGCCCGGATAACTTAATCTTGTGAGCGACCAAGCCAGCTAATATAATCCCTCTAATCCTTTGAAATTTTGGACAGTAAACTATCACCATTTGTTCCGCCGACTCTAATCTTCTTAACCCGAATTATTTATAGCTCCTCTAATGAATTTACAACGATAATAATTTAGCGTTTTAACACAAAAGTGAGCTGTCAGATAGCACGTGTTTTACATAATTTGTTGCACGGAGAATTCGTACTATGCTCAAGGGATGTTCATGATACACATTGAGACACCTTCAAGGGCGGAAAGTGGTCATTTGTTCTCTAATTTACGAAATTACGCTGTGCGTCGCGAGATTTATGCCCTTTCATTAATACCAAGTAGGATAAAGTTTTGGGGAAAGTGTCTTCATAAAACTCAGTAACATTGTTATACCAGTTGAGTCATATTTTATTTCTAATTCAGAAAGAAACAGGAGAGTAATCTATTAAAATTATTGCCTTATATTGGATTATAAATAAACCAAAAAATTGCAGAAAAGCGTATAAAGTCTTAAAATTTCTTGAAAATACTAATTTATGCAGCTAACTAGACAAATTGACACCAAGAACTGCAGAAATTGTCATTCCGGTGTAGAAACTCCATAAGTAAAAAAGTCGTTTTAAACATAATAATATGCTATATTTTATATAATTATTTCTACGGTTCTTTGATTATAAAAAAGATCAAAGTGAATATTTGTATTTCAATTATTACTCCCCTTCTCGTGTATTCTTATGACCCGTTTTTATCCTGTAAACGTTTATAGCTTCGTATATTACTCTTAATACTTTCTTACCCTATTAGACACTTATTTATCATAATCCTTTCTACTGTATCAAAACTGTTTTTAAATGTATGAAATGAAATTAAGGTAAAGCTCTTCTCCCTTTTTTTCTTTTCTTTATATAATAATTTTAGTTATGTACATTTTTATTTTTAGTATTATTTTATTTTTGTACTCTGGTACAAAAATTTTGATGCATCCTTTAGTTTTTATGTTACTATTTTTTGTACCATATGAATGTCATCTCAGATAAATTTATATGAAACTCTAGCTACGATATCAACATATCATAATATGGTCTATAAATTATAGTCACCTCTGCAAATTACGTGATTAAAGAACTGTACTATTCGCTGCAGACATATTGTTGGACAGCCTTTTTTTAATGACAGGTTAGTTAAGAATGGAAATTTTGTATGATGAAATATCAAAATTTTTTGCAGCATTCTTCTCCATCCCCACACCTCTTATTATTCTTCTTCGGATTTTTCTCATTATGAGTTCACCGTTTTAGTGCTTCTTAACACTCTATTTTCCCAGTCGTATTTTCTGAGGTCTTCATCTGTCATATATATGTATTAGACCTTGAACTATGAAAAATACTATTATAAAAATTAATATTAAACTCACCAGTCTTACGGGTTAAGCGGCGTTGATTTTTATTGCACCGAGCTTTTGACATCTTCTGATGTCTTCTTCAGGGCTTCCGAGATCTCAGTCTCCCGAGACCGCAGACAGTACTGCACTGATTAATATTCAGTTCACTACTACCACTGGGAATAGGGGACTGTTCGTTTATACCATCTATGGTGACGTGGCCTGCTTGGAGGCTGGCGTGAAGGATAGCGTGGGGATTAGCGCGGAGGTTGGCGCGGACATTTCAGACAGTAAGATTAATCTTATTTCTAGGTTTAATTGTACTAACCGCAAAAATCTTTTGGAACGTAATATATGTAATATCTTACGTTTTGCATTTTCTATGGTATCAAATATCAATTCAGATACACCAATCAGATTTTCAAACATCAACACAAATAGAAAACATGATATCAAATCATGTGTCGTTAAGTAAATGCAGCATTAGTGTGTGTGACCATCTGTGAAACCATTACATATATTAGATAATGAGTAAGGGAGAGACAGAAGATATATTTTCTCTCTCTTCCTCTCTCGAGAAGAAAAATGTTCCTTTTGTATATATATTTAATGTTTATATTTTTATAATTATTTTAGGCTTTTGTGTTTTAAAACAATCACTGTTTGACCGAGCACTGTCAATTATCAAATCCGTTAGTGTCATGTCTAATTGGCAAATCCTTTACGTGTTTGGTTCATACGCTGGTGTTTATGAGTTCGAATCCCAATTATGAATGTCTTTTTTTTATTTTTGAAATTTTTAAAAACCTCACGTTAATCTTATTAAATATATGTAGAATACGCAAAAATGCTAAATTTTAAAATAAAATGAAAATTTACAACATAATCCGAGTTGTTGGTTTTTCATTTTTATCTTCGTAAAATAAGTTTTGTATATTGGCAGTTTTAAATACTTACGAATATTACATTTTAATTTATATTGTATTATTATATTGAATTATATTTCAGTGTATTTATTGTATTGGAATTTTTATATAAATAACAAAATAAACAATGAATATTACTGCAGAGTATGTGTAAAAAAATTTTTGCATTCAACTCCTTTTATACATAATGAAAACAAAATATATATTTTCATTAAAATATTGATACAATACTTCATTTACTATACTCCTATTACAGGTCAAATGTTTATATACAGCAAACAATGCACCATATACCTATATAACTAATTATTTTTCTCTTTCTGCTCTCTCTTACCTATAGCATTACATATGTAATGATTGTGCAGATTGACTCACAAATAATTTGTTAACGGCGAATGCGTGTATAGAAGTATAACTTCTACCGGCAGTCCCACTGGACTGCCACACCCGTTTTTTTTTATTTTTTATACAAATCGCTACAATAGTTTCGCCACGTTTCCAATAATTCGGCAGTATCGGTCTTTAGATTACCTTCGTTATCCACCACAGACTATGATTCAGGTTTAAAATATTTATATAAATTTCTCGGTTCATTCCGACAACCATATTTTTACGTTTCTCTGCATGTTTCTAAAATATAATATGCTTTGTATTTGCAGCATTGCCATTTTTTCGATAACGCTCTATATACATTGTTGGCTCCAAATTTAGTTTTATGTTCTTTTTTGCGTTGAATCACAGTCTAAGTGTAATCATTCATTCATGGCTTACGGTTTATGGAAACCGGTCTTGTATAGTCTTTTGCAGTCTCGATTATGTAATTAATCTAAGGACAAGCACCACCGGTGGTGTCTTACGTTACCATGTGACTTATTCCATTTATAACTAAAGAATATAGTTTTTTACTATCAAAGGTGTAATTCAAAGTTTATATAACTACATTTAAAGGGTTTTTACCTCCATATTTAGTGGCCTCAAACATGTAACTTCAGATAGCACCGATGATGGAATAGTTATTCCGAAAACAATCTGTGGTGAAACCGGATAGGGTTTGAATATTAATATGCGTTTTATAAAGGAATTTTAAAGAGCCTAAGGAGGTATCCATTGAATTCTGGCAGGCAACGATGGGAGAATTTTTTTTGATATCTAACGTCACGTAGAAAGACACCCTAACATCTTTCGGCCGAGTAGGAAACTAGGCCAGAACACCCCAGGGTAGTGTCGGATCAACCGTGTTCCGGCTAAAACCTTAACCACTGTTCCAGGGTAGTGGTCTTGCCAGTAAAATAAACAACTAAAATAAAAAACTAAAAACATAAATAACTATAACCATTACCGTAAATCAGAAAATATTTTAGCCGTTAAATGTAAGATCTGAATGTAAAAATTCATTAAGATCGAAATAGAACCAAAAATATGGTTGTAATATTTATTTTCTCAGGTTTCATTCCTCGATATAAGTTGGTCTCAGTTATTTTTACGTTTAGTTTTATGTTTAATATCTTTTAGTTTTTTCATTTGACAGCAAAGCTTCTATACTAGCTTTGTATTATTTTTTCTCTGTAGTAAAATGCCAAGGCGAGTGTCACAGAATCATCGCTATGAGAAGGCGTTACGGGTAGCGTCAGGAAATAGCGGTTCTTCATATCGATTCATTACTTTAGATAAAATTGTTTCTAGTTATCATCTATTTATTCTCTTAGTAGGTTTAGATTAAAAACTTCATGAAGAATAAGTAACAAAATAGATGTTCTGTCAATAGAAGATTCGATTCGTAACTGTTGTCAAAATATATGTCACCCATTTAATAAAAATATTAAATCATCTTTTTAAATTTTTATGACACTTCTTGTTTTAAAATCACTTCATATAAATGTAGTTATTAATTTTAAACATATTATTTAGTTTATATAATAAGTAAATTTACTATCTATTAAATAATATTTATTTATATTACTAATTAAAAATTTCGTCTGAATTTGGCAGGCCTTCTAAAAATAAATAATGTATGCTTTGTACGCTAGTAGGTGGCGTTAGGAGCACACATATTAATTTATTGAATTATTTTAATATAATGTAATTTTCTTTAAATATAAATATTAAATAATAAAATTACTTTATTTAATTTTAAAAATATTAGTTAAATTTTAAAATCACAAAAAACATATTATGAAGCTTCGAGTTAGCCTACTGTACCGCCTACTCTACTACTTTTTTTAAATACCATTGTATAAATAATTATCTAGTAAAATAGTAAATAATATAAAACAATATGAAATTATCAGAGTTCTATATAACGTCCAAAGTCAAAGAAAGAACTCAATAACATTGCTTATACTATCTTTTATTAAGATTAATAAAAGGTTTTATTGATTTATCCAAATGTAGTAAATCAAGTAGGAGTTTTGACACTACTTTTTCATTCCAAAGTTTTTATTACGTACTTACTTCATGTTCGCGTGTACGTTTGGTGAAAAATGAACGCATTTGTTAACAACAAAATATTCAAAATGTTATCTAATAAATCGAAAACACCCTTTTGTCCCATCACAATCAATTCGATGCGAACTAGAATCAAGTGAAGTGAAGAATAGAGAGAGATCCTAGAGATAAGGTGAATGCAGCGACCTCGTTGAATTATTTAGACTTAACATGCAATAACTTGTTATGTATTTACGAAGTAGTGGGCAGGTATTCCTACACAGACGTATCAACGAAGACTTTAGGGAGAATAGTCTTACAAGGGTCAAAAACGTTTTATAATTTTTTAACTACAATATATTTTTTCTCTTAGATTGCGTTAAAAGATACCACAGTAGAACGAGTATATAAATTTTCTATGTTATGTTATCAATAAAATTGTACTAGCTGACTAAAACCGGAAAAAATGAATGTTTTATTTAAAATAATAAAATTATTAATCTCAGTCAAACGGTTCCAAGACAACTGAACATGATTTTGGGAAAATATCTATGAATGTACAACAAAATGCTAACAACAGTAAAGAAAATTTGTAAAATAGAAGGCTTTTTCCTCTTCTTTCTTTCTTTTTCTTTTCTTCTTCTTTTTCTTCTTCTTCTTCTTCTTCAGTATATGGTCATATGGTCCGGATGTTGGCGACCATTAAGACTATCATGGTTTTGTTGACTGCTCTGCAAAACATCTCCGCGGAGGTCATTCCAAACTATTGTCGAAGGTTTTTTAACCACAAGATACGACGGCCTCCTGATCCTCTCCTGCCAAATACTTTACCCTGCATGACGAGTTAAAGAATTCGATATTTTTCTTCTATGTAGCATCTCACTATCCGCATCTTGGTTTTCATACTGAGATCATTGCAGCACATCAAGAATCTTAACTTGATAAATGTAGATCGTGCCATTTTAATTCTGGATATAATCTCTTGAGCGTAGCCCCATTGTGAGTTGAGGGTAGTTCCAAGGAAAGAGAATCTGTCGGCTCTCTATATCTCTTCGCTACCTGCTATTAGTGCCCCGGGATCTAAATTTGCACAGCTGACAACCGTGAATTTAGTTTTCTTAATATTAAGGTCTGGTCTGTATATTAAGCTCACAGTTCTCACTCGGTCTAGTAAGGCTTGTAGATTATTTAGACTGGTTGCTAGTAACATAGTGTTACAGGCGTAGCGGATATTGTTGATGTATTCACCGTTCACTCGAATGCTTATCTCTAGGTTTGTGAGGGCTTCAGTTAAAAATTTCTTAAGAGTATATACTGAAAAGAGTCGGCGAGAGCACACAGCCTTGCCTTACTCCTCGCATGATTTTTACTTGGTCGGTCAGCTGGTCTTCAACCTTGACTTGAGCACGTTGATTCCAGTATACATTCGTAATGGTTTGAATGTTCTTCTTATTCAATCCTACTCTTTGTAGGGCGGCGAACATCTCTTGGTGCTGAAAATGGTCAAATACCTTGGCGTAGTCAACAAAACAAAGATATACATCACAACTGACATCGCGTCATGTCTGAAGTAGGACTTGTAAGTTAAAAAGTGGTTCACGTGTACCCATGGAATTGCGGAATCCAAATTGGATTTCACTGACATTTTCTTCGCATTTCTTGTAAATTCTGGCATGTATCATGTTAAGAAAAATCTTAAGTGCATGACTCATAAAGCTGATAGTTTGGAAAGTCCATGGAGTAATCGCATCTTCTTAACTACGTCAATATGTTACATATGTTATACCTGTTTCTAAAAAATTAATAACAATCCAACTGAATACTACTTATGACTTAAATACGAAAATTGGTAAAGGGAAAAGCGGTGAAATAATTGGTGAAGAGGTGATCTGGGGAAGAGACATGAAAGGTGAGAAACATTAAAACTATTTGCAAAGAAAAAAGAATATGCCATAATAAAAACGTTCTTCAAACTACCACCAACATGTTTGTATACTTTAGTCTCTCCACAATATCAACCAGGAAACATAATAAGGAATCAAATCGATTACAAAATGGTGAACAAGAGATTCCATAACGGATGTCTATGAATTAAAAGTTACCCCGGTGCTGACGTATCGTCAGATTATATTCCTATTATTGGTTAATTTAGGTTTAGTTCTATAAAGGTTACAAAAAGAATGGTAACAAACTATATGATATGAGAAGACTAAAAGATAAGGAAATAAAAGGAAGATAGTCGCACGGATTCTTTCAGAAAAGCCAAGTGACATGGAGCAAACACATGATCTAGAAGAATCACCCCAGAGTAAATGTGAAACCTAGAGTATATGTGAAATAATAAAATAATGTACAAAAATATTCAGAGACAAATAAGAACCAAACTACAAAAGGCCAAAGAAAATTCGTTAAAAATACAGTGTAAAGAAATAGAGTTGTTGGAACAAAAACATGATACATTTAATATGCATAAAAAGGAGAAACAAGTAGCCGGTATTAAAAAAAAACACAGCTAGCAAACTGAATTAAGAAAAAATCAAGAAATATGCATATGGACTAAATACATACAAGAAATTTTTGATGATACAAACAATCACCGTCCTACATACGTAATGACCACTTTTCAATCACATCAGATGAAGTGGAAGCAATATCACAACTAAAAGATGGCAAATCTCCTGGACCTGACATTGCATATGCTGAACTCATAAAGCTATTTACTATTGACTGTACTCAAAGACTTTTAAAAATATCTAATGACATACATTTAAACGGTTTAATGTGTATTGCGATATTAATGCATATTTCATTGATTGCCATAAGGCGTTCGATACAGTAAAACACGACCAGCTGATGGAGGTATTAAAAAATATTAGAATAGACATCTGTGATCTAAGAATTATTAACAATCTTAACTCGAATCAAACATCGCCTATCCGTACAGAGGCAGAAGAATCCGTTGATATCAAAATAAAGCGTGGGGTCCGACAGAGATGTATACTATCACCCTTGCTATTTAACATATCTGTGAGAAAATATTTTTAGAAGCAGTAGAGAATGTTGAAGCCTAAATTCGAATTAACGGAGAATGTATCAATAACATCAGCCACGCGGATGACAAGGTGGTATTCGCTGACAGTTAAAAAGCCCTGGATATATGGAGTTATTGAATAGAATCACAGAAGTGAGTCAGAGATGTAGACTTGTACTGAACATTAGGAAAACAAAATGTAAGCTGATCTCTAAGAAAAAACAGCAAAGTGAAAGAATCAGTGTGAATAGTCTACCAATAAAAGAGTAAAAACAAACACCTACCTTGGTACGAACGTCAATGAAAATTGGGATTATTCCCTAGAAATAAAATGTAGGACAGAGAGAGCAAGATCCGCATTTTAAAAAATGGGTAAGCTCTTTAAATATCATTATTTATCTGTACCCATAAAAATCAGGTTACTACGATGTTATCTTTCCTATACTGTTGTATGCAGTTGGGTCGTGGAGTCTCACACACACTACATGCAAGAAAATTAAAGCTTTTAAAATGTGGCTTTATCGACTAGCACCAAAGATATCCTATACCGACCACGTTTCTAACCAGGATGTTTTATTGAGTTGCTGCAGTTAATTCTATAAAAAAAAGTAAAGGAAAAACGAGGACCTCACCTACCAGGTGAAGGATTTTCTGGCTGAATTTCTGCGTACGTAGCTTAATACGACAACGATAAATCTTTACAGAGCAGCAGTTTGCAAAATACATATTACCATAATGGTCGTTAACATCCAAAAATGGCTAGACACTACAAGAAGTAAGAGTCAATATCTAGCCCAACAGTATCATGAAATTAAATAACTCGAAAATGGATACGACACCTTTAACATGTATAAAAAAAGTGAAAGAAGCGGCTGGTATCTTAAATAAGAGACAAACTGCATTGCTACATGATGAACATGGACAGTAATATTTGAAGTCGTGGACAAACTTAAAGAATGGAAAATTACAAGACTAACCTAGTTGAAGTCAACAGGATTAGTTCACTTCCGTATGTAGAGGACCGATGAACGATAGTTGCGATGGACTGCTAATATCACGCTTTAAGGTAATACAAGCCATACAATCATAAAAATGGCAAACCGACAGGTGCTGATAAAATTTCAATGAAAATATACCAGCTTATAAAAATGATAATGAGCTATATTTTAGAGATTATAACTTCGGTTTTTAATACCATTTATACCAGTCGACACCTAACTAACGATTGATCAATTTCATTATTCGTAGCTCTAAGAAGACAGCAGCAAACATTTGTGCTGATTAGAGAACCATTAGTTTGATAAGCCATTCATTAAAAAAGATTTTTAAGGTAATACATGGCCGTATATATAACAAATAGGAACAATACCTAGTGACACACAGTTTGGTTTTCGTAACGGGTTTGGAACGAGAGAGGTATTGTTTGGGATAAAAGTACTTGCTCAAAGCTGTCATGGTTTATCTGTAGACATGTACTGTTATTTTATTTACTTCAAGGCAATCAATTGTGTAAAATTGTATTGTAATATATGAAATTGTTGCAAATTTGTATTGGAAATAAATATCAGTTTTATTAGGCGGTTTGGAATGACAGGCTCTTAATATTAAAACAAGAGTACGGCAGAGATGCCTCCTGTCGCCACTGACTTTTAACATTTACCCCGAAATAAGTTTTAGAAATGCACTTTCTGAACAACAAGAAGAAATAATTATAAACGGTGAAGTCATTAATAATTTGCGATATGTGGATAACACAGTACTCGTAGCTTCTACTCAAGAAGATCTGCAAACATTACTTGACATTTGCATTGCCGATCCGTTTACTTCGCTGCTACGGTCTTACGGTTCACAGTTTTACTGTATGGTGGCGAGTTTTGGACTGTAAATAAAAGTGATTAAATTGGCTTTTTGTTTTTTGTTTTTTTTTTCTTAATCATAAAATCGCCAGTTAATGCAATCTTAAACATTCCTCTTCGTCTCTTCTATTCTCATTATCCCCAAACCTACCCTACCCTGTTTAACGACTTAATCGGAATGTACAGTTTGTAATTTTTTAATTTTATAATATTGATTTTCACCAAATTTACCATTATTCACTATTATTTCATATTTAACAATTTAGTCTATACTTTTACCTCCAAAAATAACATTTTCTTTTTTGTTGCAGCGTTCCACCGTGTCTTTCACTCGTACGTCAGTAGTTCAACCGTTTAACCGTATTGCTACATACTTAACGCGTAAAGGTAAGGGTATGCTTGTGGTGGAGATGTAACGTATCTTTTATAAAATAAATTAACAAGTGTTTTTAACAACATTTAATTTTAAATTAATATTTAAATATTAGTATTAGTTATTAGTATTGAAATTCTTAATACATAGTTAAGTAAATTTATATTTATAAGTTAGCAACTCCACAATTTAAGTGTCTGAGTGTGAAATATCATTATATGATTGTTAAAATGTTATCACTTACAGTTTTTGGGTCAATACGTTGACTAATTCTTGAAATGATTACATTTCAAGACTTAGTTGTGCAAGGCTGATCCAAGTTCTTCCCAATAGTTGTCTAGAGTAAGAATTTTGACATGAAAAAAGAAAAAGGCAGCAGACGAAGTCAGAAAAAGACAAAGAAAGAAAGAGAAGCACAACAAGAAGTAAAAAGAGGAAACAAAGCAAATCAAAGATATTTTCATTCAGGAATTCACGTTTCACAATCACGTCCAGTGCTTGTGTTCTGTTGCTTATGCCGTTACCAGGCTGTTATTTTTTACATCTTGAAACATTTGCTACATACTTATGAAAACATGAGCAACACTTCACCTTGACATCTCCAAAATTCTGAGTTTTAGACAGCTAAAGGGTTGACTAATAAAAACTGTTTTGTGATAGTATGAATACGTCAGAATGAGTTGGTCGTCGTCAAAAATTAATGTTCGGCGTGATATATCAGTGCGGATTTCGGTTTTCGGGATCGTGAGTCGTGAATCGTTATTGGAGATTTTAATGCATGGGAGCAAATGGTATACAACAGGAAGGAGGAGAAAGCGGCATCACAAATAACCAGGTGAGTTATTAATAGATACATACAATCTATTTATTTACGAGGCATATTCAATTAAAACTCATCTAGACAAAATTTATTGATAAAAATATTTACAAATAACTAGAATTAAAATTAATTTAAACATCCAATCATTTCATCAACTGATGTATACCCTCTTTCAAGAATTCTTGTGGCTGCTGCTTGAAGAATTCATTATGGCATTGTGTTCTTTTTCGTCCGTGAAAACGATTACCGTTTAACGCCTTTTTCAGTGGACTAAAGATGTAAAAATCGCAAGATTATAAATCTAGACTATAGGATTTAATTGATTGATTAAAAATATTTCCAAGACTACTCTGACAAAAGATGGGTTTTAATTGAACAGCCTTTATTAAAATAAAATACGTATTTCTGTATCGTTTCTGTATTTTTCTTTTTAAGGTTTTATGCATATGTACATACTTATATTTAATAACTTACTCTTTACAACTAAACAACTCCAACTTAACCCAACTGTCCTAAATTCATTATCATTTTTTTAATTGCCCTTGTCTTACCACATGATCGTTCAACTTTATTGTGCCTGTGTAAGCAAGGCCACGCTTGGATTTTTGCAATTATGAAAACTGAAATATTTGCTATAGTAATATATATCTGTTAATTTTTAACTACTGCGTGCATCTCTGATTCTTGATTAAAACCAATTTCAGTTACACAATAACGTAACGTAAAATATGCCTAACATTATTTCTAAATTTTATTATATTAGAAATATTATCACAATTGTGTAGAATATCCAAAAGAAATATCTAGAAAAAATGTAGGCAATAATATTTTCCAGCCTCAGAAAATGTGCCAAATTCTTCTGAATAGGACACATTGTACATTTTCGCATATTTAGAGTCCTCCCATAATCCCTGTTCTTATAATTTATGGTTTGACACTCCTGTCATCATCAATCAGCCAATCGCGTCCACTGCTGAACATAGGCCTCCCTCAGTTCTTTCCAGTGTTCTCTACACTGGGCCGCTTGTAGCCAGTTTCCCGCTACACGTTTAATGTCATCGGTCCATCTAGTCGGTGATCGTCCTCGGCTTCTTTTATAATTTCTGGGCCTCCATTCCATAATACGTCTTGTCCACCGTCCATTTTGTGTTCAGGCTAAGTGCCCTGCCCAGTTCCACTTAAGCGTCGTGGTTCTTTCGATGACGTCTTGAAGTCCTGATCTTCGCCTGATTTGTTGGTTTGTTATGTGGTCTCGAAGGCTCACGTTCAGCATTGCACGTTCCATGGCTCATTGTGTAACTCTTCGCAGAGTTTATTCGCAGATTTTTGCGTGAGTGTTAAAGTCTCTGCTCCATAAACACTCCTGTGCGGGGTATTTAATCCATAGCTTACTATCCGACCAATAGTGAGTTATGGATGTAAAACTTAAGTGTTGACAGAAAAATGTATAAACATTCTGGACATCTTTGAAAGAAAGGTATAAAGATAAATACTATAACTGAGAATAATCGGTAGCGAATCAGATTCAATTATAAAATATAAGAACCACCTTTATCTATGTCCGACGACGGCGTCTTTAAATGGCGGGCCAGGTACTTAGAATGGAAGAACCCGAACTTTCAAAACAACTGTTAAATACAAGAAAGCAGGAGAAAAGACCTATTAAAAGACCGAGGAAATAATGGGAGGATGATATGAATCGGGACGAAAGAAATCTCTTCGGCAGTTGATCGCGAAGGAGAATGGCTACAGTCTGTAAATAATGGAGAGGTTTACTCAGGGAGAAAAGAGCTTGAATTGAGCTATAGAACCATAGAATGGATAGATATAGACTATTTAACTAGCTATATATCAACAGATAATTATTCATTTAACATAACACAATTTACATTACAGGAATCATTGATTAATATTCGTATACAGAGTGAACTACAATACAAAATTACGATTTTCATATATTTTCTAAGTGTACAATCCTATATTGTATTTTTCCAAAATTTTCCATTTATAATTCTCGTTTATTTTTATGAAGCTATGTATATACCGTACGTCGTGACTGTCCGAGATATATTTAAGTTATCTTCTAACTTTAGCAACATCTTCAATTTTTGTAAGTAGAAATAATTTAGTCTTGTGTAGTAATATAATAAAATTATTTTTATTCAATAAATGGGTAATATAATACATACGCCATAACAATATGCAGCAAACGAGCCACATTCTTAATATTTGTAAGTCAATATTAGAAAAAGTTTGTCTTATTTTGTTTTTCGTATCATCTCGCATTGTAAGGGGCTTCTAGTACACAAGGTTTTATATACAACCTTACATAAAAAAAATAAATTTGTAACAATTCTTGTAATCGCGCTGTTCAAATGATTGGCCCCATAGTTAAATGACAATTGGTCGCTGTGCACTTGATACTGAGACCATTGACAAAAAGGTAAACTACGATGATAATAATCGATTGTTAATTCTTATTACAGCTGTTGCAGTAGGGACGCATTTTATATTTGCCACCGAAATTTAACTTATGTCATGATGACGTAAAATGCTTTTTTCTACTCTCTTACTAGTAAATTGTATATTACCTACTATTTGGATGCTAAGTAAATGCATCATACATATACTGACACGTAATGACTAGCACGTAATAAAAAAAATTACGCTTCAGTTTTACAAAAATGTGTAATATCACATAAGCCTCGTAAGTCAGTTGGTCGAGTTACGCGATTCAATAATTTTTCAAAACCTTTTTCGTTTGTTTTTCTCCATTCAGAATATCGCTGTTGATGTACTGGATGCAAGTAGGTAATTTCTGGAACTGTGTTCTTCTTACACAAATTAAAGGTACTCCCGAAATTTGAAGAAAACTGAAAATATCTCGTAAAGTAATCAGGTATAGGGAATGCTTCATAAAAAGGAAAGATTTAATGATTGGAAAGAATAAAAAAAAGAAAGAATAAAATATAAAATATAAGGTTTTTCATATTTTAAAAATATGAGAAAACAGTAATTATCATTTGTAGTTTACCCCATATATTGGTCAATGGTTTCTAAAGTTCGTTATAGGCCAGCATCCTATTTATAAATCCTTGAAAATTGTTTTTCGAGCCTTAAAATTTGTTTTACTTTAAAGAAAAATTTTCCATAGATATTTTAACCTGTAGTAAACAGGTTTATAACCTGAGTTTTGTTTTTATAATATATTTCCGATATCCTCTCAATAAAAAATTTATAAACATTGGACACATTTGCTGAATTCGTTTAGATTTTGTTTTGTTGATAAATTTTTATTATAATCTATGTTTATTATAAATAAATCTCTCAAATATAAATTATGAAATCGTCATTACAGTTTAATAATTTTGCTGGACTTTAAAAATAGAAACTTTTACTTTGCGTTCTCACAATGCGTATAAGTCGTTGTACTTTTTTTTTAATTTTACATTTGTGTAATATTATAATATGTAATTAATATAAATGTATAACATAATATACGTTGTATATCTACAATACCGAGCATAAAATTAGGGTCACCCCGTAATTTGAATTGATTTTAGAAATTAATATTCTGTTTGAACTATTTTCGGTTGTAACATAGTTTACTAATGGATTTCTTAAAAAAAAATTGTTTTTGTTGTTTCGACAAGCGTTTGAGATAAAAAGTGCCCCTTAGCCTAATTCCTAAAAACCGTTATCAGCACAGTTTTTGTTTCTATGGCTTTAACGTCAATTGTAAATTGTTTGTGTATTGTTATCACTGTCAGTGTATTGCAATGAGCCTAAATTCTGTTGTGGCGGCGTTAGAAGATGGTCACGGTCAGCGCGAAACTGCGAGAAACGTTGGTGTAAGTCTCTTCAGTGTGCAACGAGTATGGCAACTTTACTAAATGACCGGTCTACTTATTCGAAGACCTGGTTCAGGTCGAGGCAGGATTACAACAGCTAGGGATGACCGCTTTGTCGTTTCTAGTCCTTTGAGAAACCGAACGACCACGGCAGTTTCTCTTTAAAATCATCTGCAAGAAGTGAGAAATGTAAACATAAGTGAATGGACAGTTAGGAGACGACTACATGCTGCTGGTTTATCTTCTCGAACTGGAGTAACTGGACCGCCGCTTTCCCGTAAACACCGAATTGTCAGATGGAATTTTGTACGAGAACAATTGGCTTGGACAATGCAGGATTGGAGTCGTGTATTCTTTTCCGATGAATCGAGATTCTGTCTTACGGGCTCAGACAAAAGTGTAAAGAGCGAGAGATATGTGTAAGCACGTGTTGCCGAACGTCTTCCATTTGATGGAGGGTCAGTTATGGCATGGGGAGGCATATCGTTTGATGCTTGCACGGAGTTAGTTTTTATCGAGAATTTGACATTAATAGCGCATAGGTACCTGACAGAGATTCTGGAAGACCATGTTTTTCCGTTTATGGTTATTCTTGGAGACGACGCAACATTTATGCATGATAATGCACGGACCCACACTGCTAGGATAGTTACTGAGTATCTTGACGAGGTTCAAATCATACGATTTTTTTAGCCTGCTCGCAGTCCAGATATCAATCCCATAGAAAATGTTTGGGATGAGATGAGGAGACGTTTACGGAGTCATGTGCCTGCCCCCAGAAATTCGAGAGAGCTTCGCGACATATTGGTGCAAGAATGGAATAATCTTCTGTAGAATGTGATCCAAAATCTGATCCAAAGCATGTCTCGTCGTTTGCAAGCTGTTATCACTGCCCGAGGAGGGAATACTCGCTACTGAAGTTCTTAAAATTTATTTTTTTCGACAAAAAGCACATCCAATTAAAATTGTCGCTTTTGAATGTTTAGTAGATTAAATCAAAATTCTTCATTACCATTTTAAACGACAAAAACGTTGTTTTCTTTAAGCAATCCGTTAGTAAACTATGTTACATCCAAAAATAGTTAAAATAGAATAATAATTTCTAAAATAAATTCAAATTACAGGGTGACCCTAATTTTATGCTCGGTAGTGTATATGCAATATACACATAATATGTATGTAATATGTACGTTGGATAATTTTTTTTATGTTTTATCACATTTAGAAGGAATTATTCCACAGCAACTAATATTTTACCAAATATTACTTTGGATAATAAATATAAAAATAAAGTAAATAAAATAAATGATTATAAAATAAAATTGACATAACTCATTTGGCTACTAATTTTGGTTTTTTTGTGGAAATATCGCATTTCGGGACGTGCAAGCCACTGAGTATTTTTTAATGATTTATTTAACACAAGAAATTTATTATCTAATGTACAAAAATATTTATGAATACCGAGAAATAGGAACTTTGCGGGAAAATAGATTAGTCAAATATCCTACAGAACACACAAAAACTCTTGCAGGACCATATCTATCTGCTCTGAGAGTTAAGCAGCGCTGAGGGCTTTCGGGCGTCCCAAGTCACCTCTAAGCTGGTTCTTAAATGTAAAAGAGCATTTGCCAATATTGCGTAGACCAATGGTGCGAGGAATAATAGTGTTAACTTGGTATGGGTTCTGGGACATACAAGCAAGAAAGGAAACAAATGGGCTGACGACCTGACAAGACATTGGTCATTTACTTTGCCGTTGGGACCTAGCTCAAAGAGCTTTTTCTGCGGAGGTTCCAGGACTCCTGAACCAGTTGTGAAGGTATAAACAGACTAGACTTCACATAGTGGGTTTTTCTTAAATTGTTGTATTGCAAGATTTCAGTAAGAGCCTAATAAATTATCTATTGAATTCTGACAGGCAACGATGGAGGAAATCTTTTTTTGGACATCTATGTCACAGAACAAGACACCCTGGCATCTTTCAACCGAGTGGGATACTAAGCCAGAAGACCCCAGGGTAATGCCTAAATAACCATGTTCCGGCTAAAACCTTAACTACCATTCCAGGGAGGCAGTAGTCAATAAACAACTAAAATAAAAAACTAAAAATTTATAAATAACCATACCTACTACCGTAAATCAGAAAATGTTTAGACGTTAGGCCATAAACTAATCCGTAATATTAACCATAAATTTCAGATCCCTGGCTCAATTTCCTCTTCTGTCCTCCTTTTTTTTTTTTTTTCTTCATCACCCCAGAAATTAGATAGTGCATTTCTCTCCATTCTTTCTCTGCTCTTAACATTATGTTTACAATATTTTTTTCATCCAGCCCCAAACCGATTTGCCTCTCGAAATCTCCCATTTCATTTGCCCATTTCCGGCAGTTAAAAATGTGGGGGAGGGGAGCGTCCGGTACTCCACAAACAGTACAGTCTGCCGAGGCAGATTTGACTATTCTATTTGTGAAGGTGCCAAAACTACCATGCCCGGTCAGAAACTGCGTCAGGAAGTAGTCTAGTTTCCCAAACTTACATTCCCACCACGGACTCAGATCGGGAATAAGCTCCTTCGTCCATCTTGCCTTTCCACTATAATTCGACCATTCTCTCTGCCACTCTACTATCATTCTTTCTCTCTCATTCTCATCTATATTTACATCCATCCTCCTCGCAAACATCCTCGCTCGCTATTTACACAACAAAACAATTGGTATCACCGCTCCAATGACATATAGAGCCTCATTTGAAACTGTCCTATATGCGCTAGATACCCTGAGGAGCATTTGCCTTTGCGAAGTCTCCATTAGCTTAGCGTATTTCGCAGTGTTTAGCACACTACACCACACAGGGGCAGCGTAGGTTATCACCCACTGGAAACCTCCAATGTTTGGCATCAGCCGTATCAACGCCCCCAGATTAAGGTTCGCTTTCTTTAATGTCTTTTGAGTGTGTACTCTAAACCTTAGACCTTGTGACAACCAGACTTCCAGATACTTAATTGATTTTACCGGCGCAACCTCCACACCTTCCATTATAAAGAGAAGAGAGGATTTTTCCCGGGTCCCTTTAAAAACTGACACTTCAGTTTTTCGAAGCGCTAGCTGTAAATGGTTCTCTCTGATTCACCTACTAATGCGACGCAGGGCTGTGTATTTTAGTGCGGCAAGTGTTTGGCATAATTCCATCTACGTCAGGTGCTTTTCGGATCTTCATCCGTCTAACAGCCTTGCCGAGTTCCAACTTAGTGACAGGTTCCGCATCTACGAAACCAATAACCACTTCACGACCATCCTCCACCCGAGGAAAGAGTTCTCGTATTAAACTGAGTTTCTCCTCCCAGGCAGGGGGTAGACTTTTTCCTCTTCAATTCGGTATAGACAATCTTGAAGCCTTGTCCACAGATATCCCTTTCGAGATCTCGAAGTAGATAACTCCACCTTTCCTTATTAGATCTTCTTATCTCATTCCTGTATTCATTTTGCATTCGCATTAATTTATTTATTCTCTCTTCCAAGCCTACTGCTTGTACTTTCCTTAACTTCTTACACTCCCTTCTACTTTCTTGCAGTTTGTCCTCAGATTTTTAAGCTCGTTCCACCAGTATGGTTCTTTTCTTTTATACCTCTCATTTAATCTTACACAAGCCAACTCCTGTGTATCACTCAGACCCTCAATTAACTCACATACATCCTCACATTCCGGACTAATCAAGCCAAAAGCATCTACAAAAACCTCCTCATTTAAACATCTCTTTAGATTGATTTCCCCATTTTTACGTTTCTGTCTTTTGGTAGCTATTTTAAAACTCATATACTTATGTAAGCTGAGCGATTCTTCTGTCAAAACAGTCCAGCTTACGACACTGTTTAGAAATGTCGTTAAAGCCAGTGTGATGTCCAGAAAGGATTCACTATTATCTCTCACAATTGTAGGTTCCTTACCGTCATTTAACACGGTAAGTCCAATGATGTGAATCCACTCTGATAGGTATTTGCCTCTCCCATCTTACACTCGTGGGTTGCATGGACGATCCTTCACAATTAGGTCATCAGCTATGACGACCGGTACAGTCTCCATCCTTGCCTCTTGCATAATTGAGTCAATATACTCTCCATATACTCGAAGCAGGATATTTGGTGAAACATAGCAATTATATACTACTAGGTTTTCGACATATACCCTAACATAACATAGTGGGGTTACCCAAAAGTCTTACAGATCAACTTCTAGACCGTAAAAGATACTCTTTGTTGGTTAGTACGTCTACTTACCGGCCACTGTAGACTCAGGGGACTCCTTCATCTGCTTGGATTGGCGCATGGTCCATGATGCCATTTTTGTAATAAGGAGACCACCTCCTCACATGTACTCTGGAAGGTCCCGGCACTAGCCTATCAGAGGTGGCAGATCCTGGGTTTGGTTTTTATGCAACCTAGCCAAATAAGAAGTTACCCTTAAAGAGACTTGTGGCTTTAAGTGAGGCTACAAGTTAACTGAAGGATTAGATGTTCACAATGGCAGAAAGGGCTCAGACTTAATATTCCCGCTGATTATTTCAGATAGGCAAGTCCGGAGTAGCCTAAACCACAGAAACGCTAAAGACTACTATTTCGTATAATACAGGATATATTTATGATGGAACTGTTTTAGGAGGTGTAGGTACCTGAAAGACTCATAAATGGGCCTTAAAACGATCTATCATAACCATAACCAAGATATGTATGAGTAATAAAAATTATATTCTGATTCTATAACACATAAAAAAGAAAAAGATTTAAGTTACCAAGAGTCTAATATTACTTTTATTTTTATTTTACTAGGAGTATTCTTTAGAAAAGCTAAAAATGAAATAATATAAACAAATAAGAATATCAGAAAAGGAATGAAAGGCACAAGTTACAAAACAGTCTTTAGATTAATAGACATACGCCGCGAAAACACGACCTGACACAGAGAGAACAAAAAGAATACTAGAAACAGCACGGATCAACCCTAAGAAAGATCGATGGTATGACACTATGGGACAGTGCTTCAAGTATAGATGTCCAAAGGAGATGCAAGATATAGAACTTCAAGGACTGGGTAAAAAATAGAAGATCATATAAAAACGATCATATAAGCCGAATGAAAACAAATAGCGTAAATAGTAAAGACAGCGAGAGACTGTTTCTTAATGGTACGAGAAAAAGACTTTTTAACGGCGAAAAGACCATGGAAAGTTAGCATCAGCGATAAAGTCGCTTTAGTACAATCAATTTTTTACTTTCTGGAAGATAAAGGTGATCTTTGAAGCCAGTCGATGTGGTTATTTAGTAGTCTACATTCAACTAGCTTGAAAGAAGTGGCAATTTTTTTTTATTTTCTTAAGGACTTAACTTCGAAATTTTGTCGTTATGCGTTCGCCTTTCTACGCAATAACTTTTGAAGGGAAATCATTGCGTACAGTTTAGAACATCAACATAGATTGATCTTGGTCGCTAGTGAATTGGTTAGGTAATAGGAGGTCAGTTAGGTTAGAATTTAGGGTCAATAGGTTAAATGGTGCCATAGAGTCTAAAAATTCGCTATTTTGTGTTAATAAGGATATTAATATAATAAACATTGTCAGATTCTATCCAGTCCATAGATATATATATATAAATTGCTAGGATTCTGCAAAAAAAAAATCCAGGGACAGAAATCATTTTGCTGAGGTTATCGCCAACCTTCATTGAAGACGGCACCCAAAGAAGAAGAAGTATTCTGCAGGTTAAAACGAATTGATCTGCGCTTAGTGGTCTCTTGTGGATTCTAGTGAATCTTTCGTATGGAATTTTCTGTTAAATTAGTTTATTTTTTAAATTTTTTAAATACCTATTTTATTTGGGCCCATTTACTTTAAAACAACCCATTGTTTAACTATAACCCTTTCAAACGGTACCGCTCCTACCACTGGAACATAATTATCCATGCGAATATGTTTCAATCAGGCGATGGCGGCTTTATCCAGATTTAATGCGGTCTACAAAGATTGAGATCTAGAATACGTAATTCAATTGAGAAAAATCAGAGATTGCCAAAAGCAAAAGAATATGAAATAGGGACTTTAAGCTATTTTACAAAACTTATGATTTAAGATAGTGACAGTGAAGAAGTAAATAAAAAGTGTGGTAAATTTGTGTGAAATTAGAGTAAAGGAAGTTAATAAAGGTCAACTGTATAATACTATTATACAATCTTCAATAAACAACTAACAGTTACCAGTCTTGTTATCAAATTAATAATATATTTATATCCTACTAAGTCATAATCAGCTTGGGCTATTCAATAATTTTTTTATATCATACTATTACTAGTCTTAATAAACTAACATACAGTTTTTATCTGGCATTGCTTACAAACTAATATAGGTGTTATTTAAAAAAATTCCCATTGGAATTTCTTAGTTATTTGTGGAACAAGAACTTCACAAGTTGGCGTGGTGAGCTTTTACATTCAATTTTTACTATTTAACTAGAAATAGACTATTGCACTAGATCATATGGTTCCTTTCTCTCAAGGCTTCTGTTGCTAATAAATTGCCAAGATGCTTAAGCACTTCCTCGTTAATGTATGGCGGTAAAGTCTCTCTTCGTACTTTTTTGCGAACCTCCTGACTTCTTTGACTGTGGGCATCTTTAGGTATCTGTGAAGATTAGCATTCCGGTCCAATCATGGTTCATCCATTATGTACTTTAGGATTTTGTTTTAAAATTGTTGTACAACATCTATACTTAGTGACAACAAAAGGTAAACACCCACATATATTTATCCGATTTTACTAATCTTTCTTTTCTTTTTTATTTTAATAACGCATCACGCAGGGTCATTTGTGTATTTAGATAACTATGACAAGTAATACAATTAGTGTATATACATAAGTTTACAATAATAATATGTATGCGTATTACAATGTATGTTTTAGATCTTTTGAAGTAGTTGACAGTCTTTAAGATAAGAAAATATTTTTTTGGTATCTGTATTTTCTTCCATTGCATCTCTTATGGAGTTGGGTATGCTAGATTTAAGTCATTCACTAATATATTTGAGATACTGTATTAGAAAATGTTTTTTACCGTTAAAACACTGTTGCACACTTCACACACTTTTTTATTCTTGCGCTGTAATAAATAGTCATGAGTAAGTCGTGTATGGCCGATTCGAAGACGGATAAGTATCACTTGTTCCCTTCTATCTTTTATATTTGGTTTACATAGATGTGAATGTTTGTTGACTTCGTAGAGCCTTGATAGAGTATTGTTCCAAGTTTGTAGCAATTTTTGAATTACTTTTTGCTTTTAGTATGGTTTTAAATTTTATTGTACAATATGTTACTTTCTTCAGACATCGGGTTAGTTGGTGCATTTTTAGCCAGTTTATCTAAAAATTCGTTTCCTTCGATTCCGGCATGAGAAGGTACCCATAAAAAGTGAACTTATATCACTTTTGTTTTGTATTAACGATACTGCTTTTAGAATTGCAAATAATTCAGCTGAAAAGATGGTTGTAATTGCCGATAATTTGAAACTAACTGAGGAGTCTTCCGAATAAATTGCTGCTCCAACCCTGTCTTTATTTTTTGACTCATCGGTGTATACTTTGTAGGTTTTGCCATATCTGTTTAATAGTGTATGAAACTTTTGTTTAATGACGATCAATGATACCTTTGATATTCTTAGGTTTGTTAGACTGATTGATTATAGGTTTTGGAAATTGAAAATTTAATTTGGATAAATATGATTGTATACGAAAGTATAAAGAATGATCAGTTTGATGTGTTTGTTGAAATTTATTTGGAAGTCAATTAGCTAAAACGTTATGTAGTACTGAAATATTTCGGTTTCATGACACTGCTGCTGCTTATGTTAGGCTTAGATATTGTCTTCTGAAAGAAAGAGGAAGTTCTCCACTTTTCCAATAGAGACTTTGAATGGGCTTGTGTAGTAAGCATCCAAAGAAATACGTAGATATTTATTTTGGATAATATTCAGTGACTTTAAATGTGTTTTTGTGGAGGAGCTGTAAACGATGGCTCCGTAGTAAAATTTTGATCGAATTATGGATTTGTAAGTAAGTATTAAACTTAAATAATCGACAATCCAATTTTTAAAGGCAAGTGATCGTAGTAAATTTATACCAGGTAGACAGGATTTTTGAATATGTGTCTTTTAAGTTAATTTTTTATCAAACGGTATATCCAAGAATCGGATTTGTTCTACATAATCTAGTTTTTGTTCAAGTAGATATAATGCTTTTGTTTAGATTTAATTTCTCTTCGAGAATTGCATTGGTTTCGTTTTTGAAGTATTAAACTAAAGTCCGCTTGTAGCTGACAATGTCTCAATTTGTGTTAACGCTATTTGAATGTAAATGCGAATCGTTATGTTTTTTTCTTTTACAGAAAATAACTAGGTCGTCAGCGTATAATTTAGCTTTGACGAGTTTTTTAATTTGTGTTGATATCGAATTTATTGCTACTAAGAATAAAGTTGTGCTTAAGTTAGATCCTTGTGGAATATTTTGTTGAATTTTTGTATGAAAATATGTTCCGTCAACTTGAACTTGTTGCTGAGTGTTTTAATGACTAAATATTTCCAAACTGTATTATATGCTTAGGTTATATCAAAAAATATTCCAACACAGTCAAAAAGTCAACAAGGTTGTCTAAAGTTGAGCGATAATTTCGAAAACCACATTGTTCTGAAATAATTAATTTGTTTTATTTTAAATACCACATAATTAGACATAGGCAAAAATGCAAATTGCATATTTTGCATATATTGCATAAAAAATGCAAAAATGTCAAATTTTGCATATTTTATAAAAGTGACCATAAAGTGTACATAATTTGAAAATTTGTTGTTAACTATATATTTTTATATTCAAACTTACAGATAGCATGAAAATGCAAATATTTAATTTTGTTTTATAATCACTTGGTATTCAAATTCTGTGTATGGTAACTACTAAAAGACAGCGGCTTATAGTTTTGTCACGTTTTGTCCTGGAATTATGGGTTTGGTTTGTGTAAATCAGTTTATGTCTCTAAGTAAAAATTTTTATTTTGGCGACCAGTTTCACTTGGTTTCACTTTTGTTGTAAAATTGGAGGCGAAAACAACAAAAGGCACTCAAAAAGATAGAAGAGGGAATGTAAAGGTAGTGGGGACAAAAACATTGTTGAACGGAAAGTGTCATTTTAAAAGGCCACATTAAACAAGGAAAGATAGTCTCTTCCCTTCTTTAAAAAATCAAATTTAATTTGGTTATGTTTTTGCTTGTCCCAACTGTCACATGAAATCTTATTTATTTTGAAGTTTTTTAACAATTGTGTCACATTTAAGACTATTATTGTTAATATTTAATTAAAACTTTCTCGTCTAGACACATTCTGAAAAATATTTTATTGCTACTGTTAATAAGTGTCAGAGAATTTAAATTTGGCGCCTTTGCATTTTTGGATATGTTCGCAATTATAAGAGGCCACTTAAATTTTGTTCTTCTTTTCATAACGATTAGATTCCCTCTGTTGTCTTTTGCTCGATGACACCATAACGGGTTATGTGCATTGAAATCTTCAATTATTATCCGTGTAGCAGGTAGTTAATTTAATAGGTTTAAAATTTATTTTCAATTGGGTTCTATATGGTGGGGGAATGTAAATATTGAAAATTAAAAAAACTATTGTGTCTGTGACCTAGGTTTTGTAGGCTCAATGATTATATTCCGAAAATAATATTCGATAATAGTAAAAACTGTTACGATTAAAGTAACTTACTGTCTATATTCTATTTATTTTTGTTATTACACTACTGGATCACTAATTAACAAAAAGATTTTTAGTATTTCACTAGTTTTTAAATTAATTTTACGAGCTCGATTTTAAAACACGCATTCACTATTCTTAAGTATACATGTACAGTATCTCTTATAATTATATTTTTATCGCGAAATAATTATATTTTCAACTTAATGCAAAAACTAGTTGTATAATCACCAATTTAACCCTTAATTTGTAATCTTACAATAATCTTAACTTACTAATTTCCCTTAGTTGAGACACTTAGCAAGTTCTAAGCACTCTATGCATTTCTAGTAATCAAAAAAAGCAACAAGAAATTGAAAATCTATCTATTGGGACTCAATAAATTGATAAAAACTGAATGCTCCTAAACTTCTGAAATTCTTGGTTTCCTTGTTGCATATTTTATATAAGATAAGAACAATCTTATACCTGAGTAAGCCAAACATTTTTGGCAGACATGTCTTAATATCGGCTTTATTTTTCTGGATACCTATTCTAACTTGTTTAAAATTCTTATGCTCTAATATAGTTCTTTTAGTACATGAGTTTTAAATTCATCAATTCTTTACGTTTTCTTATTTCTCACTCCGGTATTCAATTAGATTTACGTGTAACGGTTATACTCATAATATCATTTTTTTATCCTTGTTATTTCTTAGTATATTAATTGTTTTCTTACATTATTTTAAATTTTCATATTTTATATTTCTTTGTTTTTAATTTTTTTAAGATCCATTTTTTGTTATTCCATCTTACTTTGCACACAATAATTATTACACAAACCAGTCCTTGACTTGTACCTTATTTTCTATATAAAATGCTTTAAACATGTAAAACCATACTCGTAAAATAATATTTTTATTGTTATGAAATCTGAAAATATGTACTAGTTTTACCGGTCTATTGTTTCTCTTGAAACTTTAAACGAAACATTTTCAATGCAGTCCACATCGACAAAATCAGACCCAAAGAGCGATCACTCTAAATTTACCTCTTTGAAGGCAAACTATTTTCTAAAAAACTTCAGGCTGGTGAGTCTTCCAACAATAACGAGACAAAGACCAAAGTGCGACTGTTGCTGGGGAAAATAAATTTTTTGGATAGATGAACGGTCGGGTGCGCAAAGGGACGGCCAAATGAATTTTAGCCATCGAATTGGCATCGATATGAGTTGCACAGTGGTCTAACGGAAGCGGCAGGGTGTGAAATTGGGGTTGCACAGCGCCAGTAAAGTGTATCCCTGAAGCCGCCAACGGTCCAGCTTTATATATCGGATAAAGTACTATTCTGCCAGCGCAGCATCATATAAAAATAAATACCGGCTTATAGTGGACTTTGGGACATCGAATTATCCGAAAATACGATACAACAAAAATTACTGTGACATATCAGCGGCGCAACATCGGTTATTCCGTCGATATGCTTCCATAGGAACGAAAAATTAAAAAAAAATCTTAGAAAGTTAAATAATCTAATTTGAATATTAAATTTAAATATTACAATAATATATTAAGGTAGTATTGACAATGGTAGCATTAATGATAATAGAAATTTATAATGAAATGGATTTTACAGGAAATACAAAATAAACCCAGATACCTTGTTCCGCTCTTTCCTCTTTGACTGTGACACCGTCACAAGAAACAAACAGGAACGATCAAACGAAATAAAAATCAAGATATTAGAAACAAATGGACGAATAATTGTAAAGAGAACAAGGCAAATAACATGAGGCAAAGAAAGCATGCATGAACACTAGCAGAAACAAATAAAATATAAAAATTAACAAGATCATGGGAATTGGAAACTGGAATTTTACAAAAAAAACGACAAAAAAATGAAAACAGGAAAAAATGAATAAATAGGTTCTATGAATACTTAAAAAAGGGCAAAACAATGAAAAGTTAACAAACATAAATTAATAATAAATGATACGGTACTATTCTTAAATTCAAGTCACTGAAATGAAAAATAAAGTAGTTGTGTTTATATCGATCATGATCAATGAGTGAACTAGAAATAACTAGCCGGAAATACGAAACGTGGCAGAGTATGGAGTGGTAATCCATTTTAATTACTTAGGCTCTCTTATCATAAACAATGTTGGATGCGAAAAAGAAATACGTCAACGCCTTACAATAACCAAGTCAGCATGGTCAACCTTAGCATACGCTCGTAGCCATGTTGCATACTACTTGTAGGTTTTTCCTAAATAGTAAATAGTTATACCACCGATTTCAGTTTTCCGTAGACTGGCCATCTCTCTCACTAACTTCAAGTACATCAATGTCGAGTCTGTCGAATATTGTACATCAGTGTCGAATCTCTTGGATAGTATTATGAATTGATGGCTTTTTTATTTTACTTTCTAGAGGTTTCTGGTATTCTTTGCAAGAAATATTCTTGCGAAGAAGGATTAGAGGCTATCGTTTCAGTTCTTAGCATAGTCATGTGTACTAGGAATCTCATTAGAGGTCTTTAAAATAGTGCTTTCCGTTGCCTTTCTGTATCCTTATGCCGTTAATCACTTTCTTCGTTCATCCACTTTCGGGGCCGATTTCTCAACCCAAGATGAAAGGGCGCCCTACTACTTACCAACTTATCCGTCCGAAGCTTTAGTCAGTAAGTGGAAGATTGCGTATATTGCCAATCAATAGATGAACTATGGTACTTTTTTTCATTTTAAATATACTGGGATGGTTTTTTTTACTTGTTTGATTCTAGGTATGCGTATGTGTGTGATATTGTATGTATTTATTTATTATCTCTTGGAGTAGCTTACAAATTGTATGTTAATAACTTATGGCAATGTAAGTCTAAGTTATTTTTGAATTAGTTTGGATTGTATATTATAGAAATATGGTTTGTATGAGGATGAGTAAGACAGTCGACATCAAGCAACAATATGCTATTCACTTCTCAATGACAATGAAAAATTTGTCGGATCTGTAACAAAATTTTTAAGATACTTTTCCTGTTAATGATAAAAGTTATGTGTGATTGCCAGGAAGAAAAAATTGGGTAAAACGTGTAATAGTGATAAATGTACCAGACATTCTGCTCCAAACTTTTCTGAACCTGATCGTTTATTGGTAGAAAACCACATTAGGCTAATCCAAATAAACATGATACTCTACATAAAGATGATCCAAATAAATATGATACTCCACATAAACATGTTGTTGGTCATTGGTCAAAAGCTTAATCCGCAAAGTAGTAAATTAGCCCTGATTTAAACATTCACAGATTGTTTTGCAAAGTCTTTTTGCAAATGCATTGAGATTCAACAGTCACCTATAAATTTTACATGCACGTGCTCATCAAGAATTTTCCTAGCCAGTCTTGCCACAGACCACAAGTTGATAGGTGCAGTAGATGTGACAACTTTCTTTGTCAAATTTAAAAAAAAGGATGGGTCAAAATTACCTGCCACAACTCAACTAGTGCTTTATTACCGTAAGGCCGAATGGACTAGAGCGTTGTTAAAGCAATATACCGATGACTCTTAAGATCCCGAAAGCACAAAATATTGTTTTAAACTCTTTAGCAGTTCATATTTGTTCCATCACGGATCCATAGCGATATAATCTATCTCTCACAGTTATACTGTGAGGTTATGTTCGTGATACAAATGAGGTCGCTGTGTATATGTAGCAAAAATGTGTAGATTTTCATAAAGCCATCGAAATTGCCTAATCTCTTTCTTAGCTTGTTAATCGTGGTATAAATCTTAAGAAGCACTTGCTAATACGGCCTGATAACTGCGGGAGCAGAATAAAAATAGGATCTAACTACGTTTATTGATATTTTTGGTAACTATCCGAGTTTTTTACACTGTTAGGCAAAATTTTGTTGTAAACTGCACTTATTAAGATAAAAATTTCGTTTTCTTATTTTCAAAAACCGGTAGAGGTTAATGTCTTAAGGAAACGGAAAACTTTAACTAAACTTTGACCAACTGATATAGTCGTTACACCAGAGAGTAGGATGTCAGAAAATAAAAAGATGACCCTTCGAAGCATGATTTAATATTTACAGTTTCCCAAATACCAACTTTTTTGTAAACGGCAGCTTAGGATAGAAGAAGATGCTGTAAAAATAAGATAACTCCTTTAAATGTATCTTGTAAAAGCTAAGGCACTTACGCCCTTTTTTAATTTGTTGGTGTAATATATTTTCTTGATTATAGAAAGTTACTTGTGCTTTCGTAGGATATATTTACCAATTCATGTTAAATATATGTGCCAAATAAAGCTTTTTGTCAATAATTTTTTTAGACCTTTATACTGTTGTTTTGTTTTCTTCTAACTTTGTTTTTGGCAGTTTGGTGCTTTTTAATTTCTACTCTTCAATTATTAATCACGAACTAAAACTATACTCTCAATATATTTAGTTTACTCAATATATTTAGTTTTTAAAACACTCAGTATAGGTGTAGTGTCCTTCTTGTCTAGTGGGTCCAGTTTGATTGTGACCGTTTTAGTTCCCTACAATGTTTGCAGACCCCTCGTCCGGCGTCCTCCAGTGCGCCATCCTCAACCCGACGAAGTTGACTCAGTCGATGAGTCGAGTGCGTGCTCTAACAAAAGGCAACATAATGGACTCCTTTGCCGGAGCTTTAGCCACACAAAGCACTGGAATATTATGCGATACTTTATAATATATAATGTCACCGCGGTTGATGAGATGATTATTATTTCAGAAGGTTGACCAAGTTTGCGTGAAATGTCAATGTGCGTCTAGACCGTAGACAGTAAGATACTTTCTCAACAATTATTATATCGACGGAAAAGTATTTTAAGATGGTAGGAATTAGAAATATATATCTTACTATTTTATTTGTATTGTATTTTTTAAGTGAACTAATTAATTAATTTATTTATTGTCCGGCTCATGTCCATTTTATATCAATATAAAGGATTACATAACTACAAAAGTAAAGGCACTGACAAATGTAATTATAAACATTACAAACTTAAATTATGTGCTTAATGAAGTAGCTATACTAGCGTAATTAAAATACTTATACACATGCTAAATACCTTTAAACAAGTGTAACAATATATATATATATATATATATATATATATATATAGTAGTTTTGAGTTTCTTGAACCGTATTATATTTAATATAAAATTAATGTTTCTTGGGTTTAGGTTCAATAAAGATATGTTACATGTGGAACTAGATTTTATTTTTCATTGCAATCAATCAACGTTTCGGCAGGAAACCCTTGCCTTAGTCAAGATTCTAAACGTAAAACGTGACACAGACATTAACGAACTGTATATATATATATATATATATATATATATATATATATATATATATATATATATATATATATATATATATAGGAGTACGACTGTCAATACAATATAAAATAAGGATTAGTCAAAGAGTGGTGGGGATTTTTCGGTCAAAAGTTAAAGAAAAAAGACAAAGAAGGAGGCTACTTCATCTATTTATTAAAGACGTTTCGATTTCTTATTAGTAAGCATCATCAGTTCATCAAAAAGAACAGTATGAAAAACCAAACCTCCATAGAAAAATTATTAAAAGTGTGTTACCTACCTCAAAAAGACATGTAGCAGACAATGATATAAAATGTTTAAAAAATCTTACTACATTGGACATTCTGAGATCATGTTGTATAAACAATTAATTGAAACTAGATACAGTTTACAAATTGACAAACTTAGCACAGCAATAGAACATGTGTAATTGTAGATGTATATAAAAGAGTTATGTAAAAAAGTTATTTAAAAAACTAAGATGCAATTCCAACAATATATTATTAGTTAAATTTAATTTTGACCTTAGGTAACATTATTAATAAATTAAGATTGAAATATTATATTTAAAAGTGAAATGAAGTTACCAGTCTTTATCTTATTAGGTGCTGAAGGTGAACAAAAAGCAGGTTTAAAACCCACGCAAACAACGTGAAAAGACAGTGTCCTTGAGGTCAAAATATGACAGAACAGCAAGGCAGTTACCAACCTCTGGTGGAATAGAGCGGTACATTTAAACAATATGATAAATTTGGGTGACAACTTCTCACTAAAAACCAAAAAATAAAAGGAAAATTTGGTTAAGATCACCATTTCCCCCAGTGATCGGTTGACAGATATAATCAATAAACAAGCGAGGCCAATCCAAAATATTATATATTAATAAGTCTATGTTGTGACTGGTTAGCCAGCCAACAGATGAAGATTGATTCAACTTCCACAGTCCAAGGTTCATAGCGTGTGGAACTGAGATTAAAACCTTGTGCTGAGTGTGACTGGATGTAGTTGTTTTGTTCTTTATTTCCCCTGTTTTTCTTTTTAGTACATGTAAGTGTAACAATGTCTACGTCATTCTCCTTTAATTACTGTGTTACTTTTGTATGTTTACTAGTAACACTTCTCACATTCCAGGTTCCTAAAATCATAGTCCTTTTTCATCTGCATTGTCAATTTCCATTTGACCTGTGCGTTTTTCTTTTGTGCTCGAGAATTTTTTGGAGTTAAATATTTTTTCAGATGACGAATTACAGCCAAGTCAATCCTTACCCATTTCAGAAGGAGCAGGTAATTTTTCTCTCATTTTTTCTTGCTGGATTCCAGGCTTAAAATTTACAGTAGAGTTAAGGTGTTAGATTTATCATCATCAACCTGTAAGCATTTATTGCTGACCAAAGGTCTTTCTCAGCTTTTTCTATCTGTCAGTATATCTGGTTGCTCTCTGCTTCTTAATGCTTCTTGTCTTTTTTATTCCGTTCGACAGTATGTTTTTTCCATCGGTTATCTAATAATTTGGCGACGTGTCCTGCTCAATTCCATTTTAGCGAGGCTATCTTTTCGATAGCATCTGTTTTTTTTTTGTTCTAGAATGCATTTCTTCGTTATAGTTAGTCCAATATTTGATATTCCTTGGCCAAGATTTCATCTTTGTTACCAAGCTTTTTTTCTTTTACTCGTCTCTGTATGATGACGTAAAGAAGAAAATATTTATTGTTTTAAAATATGTGGCCCAGAAACGATGTTTTTTTTATTGCAATTTAGTTCATAAGCTTTCTGTCACATGTAATTTGTCTTAACACTTCTTCGTTTGAGACTTTTGTAGTCTAAGGAATTTCAAAAACTAACTGACCCTATTGAACCGGAAGCTTTCCTGATTTCCGGGCTTTGCACGTTCAAAGGTGGTCCTCGGAATGAACTTGTCCAAAACTAAGTTTATGACAAATACGGTCCCCAATAAACATTTAACTATTCAAAACAAAAGTGGTAGAACTGGTGGAAAAATATACGTATTTGGGCCATGAAATAAAAGTCAGCAGGGATAACCAAACATGCGAAATCTAAAGACGAATTACTTCAGCGTGGACAGCCTTTGGAAAACTGCGAGACGCCCTTAGGGCCAACATACCAATAAGCCTAAAAAAAAAAAACTATTTGACCAATGCGTATTACCGGTCATGACCTATGAGGCTGAAACTATGACTCTAACCGAGACTACGGCTTAGAAATTGAGAGTAGCACAGAGACGAATGGAACGATCTATGCTGGGACTGACGTTGTGAGACCAAATAAGAAACAAAGATCTGCGAAGAAGGACGAGCATTGCTGATGTTGTGGAACGCATAGCGAAACTTAAATGGAATTGGGCAGGCCATGTAGCCATAATGCATAACTCACGATGGACGAGTAAAATTACACATTGGAGACCAAGAGCAGATAAACGTAGTAGAGGAAGACTACCTACACGTTGGGCTGTCGACATCAGACGTATCACGAAAAATTGGCAACAAAGAACACAAAATTGCAAAGTATTGAGGAGTTTAAGATCAGTCAAAAAAGACAAAATACATGGTTATAACAGCAAGTTTAATAGGATGGAAATTGGAGCTGAAAGACGGTCACACCATAGAGCAAGTGATAAAGCCATTTTATCTAAGGATCACATTATCTAGCTACAGAAAGCTCGAAACAGAAGTGAAAGATCTAGGTAATAGAGAAAACAGGATTGCAAGCTACCTGAATGAAACAATATGGAGAAATAAATATATCGGGAAATAAATAAAAAAAAGAATTTACAAAACAGAAATCAAACCAATCAAGAATACGCGGCAGAAACATGACTTAATACAGAGAGAATAAAAAGAATGTTATAATTATGAGAGATGAAAACACTTAGAAAAATTTATGTTAAAACACTTTGAGACAGAGCTAAAAGTACAAATATACAACTTAAATGCAAGGTTAAGAACATCCATGACTGTTTAAGAGATAGAGGAGGAGAATATAAGAGGAAAATATAAGAGAATATAAGGAGCAAATAAGTTCCTTAATAGAAAGACGAATAGTGGGCCACTAAAACGATGAAACGTCAACTGGAGGCACATTTAAAAACAGAAAAAAAGTCAATTCTACATAAAAAGAAGCAGGAGAAAAAAGAAGAAAAAGAGAAATTTTAAGAATATGGCTATATAGCCGCATTTCATAAGCCTACAAGTTTTTTATGGAATGGGTTTTCAATTTTCAATTCAGAATCCAAGCTTCTCCCGTTATAGCAGTTGCGAGCGTACATAACATTCGATGAACCTCAATCTGATAATGATTCGTAATTTGCAAATACTGACTTGTATTTTATATATTTTTTTCGAGCTTTTTTAATTTTGACCATTGTCTTTTCATCTTGATCTGACGTAATCGTAGGTTTATAACTGCTCTGAGTTATTTATAGTATGCTATTTATACTTAACGACCCCGTCGAACGGTTTATTCTCCAATGTCAGATGTGTGCTGTCAACAAGGGTTTTTAAGATCACCATCTATTTTGTTTTATCTATATTTATTGCTAGTCTTATCTGTTAACGATTTCTTTAAGAAATCTTATATAGACAATTTTTTATCTTCCATATTTTCTGCCATGATTGTGGTAACGTCTGTAAATCTTATGTTATTATTGATGCTACCTTCAATCCTTACACTTTGAGATCTTTTCCATAGTTGAGTTCTGAAATATTAGTTGGGAGAACACATTAAATTATTGTGGTGACAGCACTGATCCCTGTCTTACTCCTCTTTGAATCTTCACTTGGTTTGTCTCACTATCTTCCACCCGTACGACCGCTGTATTTTTGATTAAATTAATGTGCTTGAGATCCGTGAGAGTTTACCACGTTGCACTCTATAAAACGCTTTTTGAAAATCTATATTAGTATGTTTATGTAACATATTAGTATGTTTTTATTATATTTCTTTATTGATATTTTCTGTCATTTTATTAGGTTGTATTAAATAAAAAATGAAAAATATTTTATTAATAATGATAAATATATCATTTTCTGCAGGTTTATTTGTGTTATGATCAACTAATCCACTGGCTCTTTTAGTTTTGTCCAAAGTACGACTGCTCTACTGCTAATTGGCAATATTTTTTAAAAGTTGTTTTATTTTACAAATGTTAGCTTTTATTTGGCTACTCTTCCTCTCTGTCAGCTAACATGCTTTCGAATGTTTATAAAATTCTTTGTTTCTGTTTAACTTAATATTACCAAGACCCTTATATAATAGATCACGCACAAAACTTTCGCTATAAACAGAGACCCTCGTCCTTTGTGTGTCCTGCTGATGAACAAATAAACCGAAATCTGGGGAAAAAGTCGAACCGCTAATTCTTTTATATTATCCATGGGATTATCGTGATACTTACTTTTGGAAATTTAATTACATAGTAGATTAGCACGTACAGCCTATAACAAGATTACGTGATTGTTATATATGTTCGGGGGTTATACCCCCCGACTTAGATCTATTACCACCATCCAACGCGGTTGCCATACTGCAGGTTTTTTCCTAACAAAACTTTTAGTTACTTTGTTATTGAACATTTTCATTTAATAATTATTATTCTTCTTGTTATAGTTCTTCCGCCTATGGAAAATTAAAAATTATTTTAATGATTTAACTTTATTCACAGCTGTCCAAGATAATTGAGTGAAATGTATATCACTTTCAGCTCCTCTTTAATATTTCCAAGCAGCAACGTGATGCCAGTATATAAAAATTTCTTTAACCCAATTATATTAGTTGAATTACATAAAAAAATATTTAATTATACGTCGAGACATAAAATTTTCCACTGTTGAAGTTAAGAAAAAAATCGGCGCACTAGCGCGCCTGTAAATGTAGTGAGAGTAAAAGTGATAGTTTTAGAATAAAGACGGAAATTAATAAAAAAGTTAAGCAAATAGTATTTATTATTTAGAGAAAAAACAAAATCAAAAAATTCAGGCAAAATATTGGAAACTACAAAATCTTTCAACACTTTTAAATATGGGTTATTTACATTTTACGACAGTGTAAACAAAAGCCTGCTTTGTCTGGACAAGAATTACCTTCATAAATTGTATCCTTGCGTACACCACGCTCGTAACACATTCTACACTTTTTTCTCATGATAACACTTTTTTTGTCCTTAACTTCACGTTTCTCCACAATATGATTTTGATTTTCTGGATATGATGCAACGCTCGAAACTCAATTTGGAAACAACACATCTCTAATAACAGACAAACGAAATTTATACAGCCCAACTCTTCTTCTCGTATATTTTTTATACCAAATATGGGAATTCACATAATCATTTGTATGATCTGGAAACAAAATTTGTTTGGCTATCTAACCGTCTTTTTTTGAAAGGGGTAATAGGCAAGCATTTGATCTTGTCGATCTATACCCCTCATATTGTCATTGTATCTGACAATTGCGTTCAATTTCTTGCATATAATGTTGCACTTCTGTTGATAATATAGTAAATATCTCGTTTATCTTTACATTTACCTACTAAAATGCCGCTTTCATATCTTGCAATACTTTCTGATTTCTGAACTGCAGCATTTTTTACATTTGTTGGATTATCTTTTCTATTCATTCTCAATGTTCCGGTACAATGAGTTCTTTCATCGAGCAACTTTTTGGCCATAATAAAACAGTTGTAATAATTATCCATGTAAACACAATGACTAACGCCTAATTTTCCCTCTAATAGTTTAAAACTAACTTTTTTGGTGTGACCTTTGCCGCTAGCATCGTCGTACATTCCTGTATATACCATAAAGTTTAAAACAAGACCGGTAGGTTCTGTCATCATATAAAGTTTAATTTCGTATTTATGTTTTTTATTCTTAATGTATTGTATGAAATTCAAACGCCCACGATGTAGAATCATTGATTCGTCCAAGCTAAAGTCACGTCCTGGATAATACAGTTTGCTCATTCTTTCATTAAAAAAATTAATTAAAGTCCGGACCTTATAAATCCTGTCATAAGGAATTGGTTCATTAATTAATGGTTCTTGTACGAAATGTAGATATCGAAATGTAAGCAGAAATCTGTTTCTGCTCATGTGGGAGGAGATAATTGGTGTGGTAAACAAGAGGTCATTCTTTTTCCAATAATCTTGAAATCTGGGCATTTTAACTACAACCATGTGACATAATATTCCCACAAATATACATAATTCGTTGGGTGTAATAAGTTTCCATCGGAATATTCGAGAATTTTACTGAAATCGGGTTTTCAAAAATATATTTTTAGCGTTCGTATTAGTTTGGTCGCATGTATGTTGCAAAAATTCCTTTCGCCAGGAAGAGGAACTAGCAATTGTTGTATTTTTGTAAAATAAAACTGCTTCATCGAATCAGGAATTTTCTCCCAAATATCTGTTCCATTATTATCTGCAACAGAGGTATTTACATCCTAAAATCAATACCTCTAGTAAGAAGTGTTGAATAACATTTTTAAAACATACTTACCCTTGACACAATATCTGGTACCACATCATCGTCATCACTTTTATCTACTTTAGGAACATAATTATCATCACTGGACGCATCAAAATCATCATCATTATCAGTATTTTCGTCAAAAATACGAAGTAGTTCCTCTTCTGTCAATGGTTTTTGTTTCCATTCCCATTCCCTCTTTACACCCGAGCAACTCTGATTTTTATCGTCACCTGACATTTATTAATTTAATTTTACAAATAATCACGGCTTATATGCACAGACGATGAACGTAAAATGATAACTATTTCCAATAACAGCATTCGGTAAATACCTAAAAATTAGGGTATTTCCCGAAAAACACATTACCTACTTCTTTTGTTCATTAGTGTAATCCCCAAAATCATTGGTTTATTACGTTTTTAGATCTTAAATATAAATAAACATTCACAAAAATAGTTAGATGAAGTTGAAAAAGCAGTATTTTATAGCTATGTAAATGTTAGATGGCAAACTTCATGAACTAAAACCAAGCACGAAATTATATGGTTTTAACCTTTACTGAGGTGCCCACAAAATAAAAAAACTTTAGGTCCATTGCCGACAGAAATAATTTCGTTTGAATATTTAATATACACAAAGCGAGCTTACGCGTCGTCGATGGCACTAATCTATAATCATATTTGGACTCGCGTACACATCTCCGGAGCTGAAAGGGATATTAAATCTCTTGTTTTAAGCCAAAAAATTATCCTTAATGTAACTAAAGTACTCCAGTTTTCTCCTTTTCTCTATTTGACAGATATTAACTAAAATTTTTGATAGAAAACCAGTTGATCAAACGGAGATAGTAACAGAAACGGCCACTAAAATAACACACAAAGGCTGCAAAAACACTTTTATAAATACAGGAAGACAAAGCAGTTGTTACAGATTATATCCCTGTGGAAGTGTAAACAGCTATAGGAGATATATGAATAAGTTCGCTAACAGATTCATTTAATAAAATTATGGAAGTGGGGCAAATGCCAGATGAATAGAGAAGCCCTTAAGGACCCGTCTTTTTTCGAAGGTTGGTGATCATCATAATTACCCGAACTCTATTTACTACTGCATTCAATAACTGGTTAGATAAGCAACTAAACCACTCTCTGAGATTCATTCAGATTAATTCCTAAAATCTTTTTCGCTATGATAATCTATAGAAGCTGGTATTTTGGTCCTCTTATCACGTGGCCAAGATGTTGTACTTTTCATATCTTTATTTCATTATTCAGTTCTGTTTTTTTAAGATTCTGCAAGACTTCTTTATTAGTGACATCTCATATGTCTCATTATGAAGCCACATTTCGAAAACTTGCACTTTCCTCATCATAGCAGCCAGAGTGACTGCCTTACTGCCATACAAAATGATAGTAAGTATTAAGTATGTATAAGGATACATATTCTCGACAGATGCGAAAGTCGATAATTAAAGTTGGATTCCAAAAAGCTTTATTTTCGTTTTTTTCGAATATAATATCATAATTATTCTGGCAATATTTTCGACTATTATGAAAGTTTGTTGCGTGGCAGTTTTTGCAAATTAAATTTTGTCAGTTAAATCACGAGACGTCAGTTGAGTGATTTTGTCAAAATTCCATAAGCGAAAATTGCTAAAAGGCAACAAACTTGAATAAAACCAGAAGTAATTTTCCGGTAAATAATTTTCTCTCGAATACTATTCAACAAGACTATTTCACGAGACAATTAATGCACCATATTAACGAAACATAATCTTTATTTATTTGTTAACAATATTAAATGTACAATTATTATAAGCTATAGTAATTTGCCAATTCTTTTCTACCAAAGCATGATTTTGTGTATTATTGACCCGTACCATTTAGGAACTCGAAGGTCCAGTTTCTTTTATTGTTCTGAGATTTTCGATAAACTTCTGGTGGCGACCGGAATCCAGCTTCAGATATAGTTTTAAAAAGCTTGCATTTGAGTAATCCGTTAATTTAATTAACTACTGTTTGAAAATACCTGGCTTGAACAAGGCTGACACAGCTGAAGAAAGATGAGAATGGTTTGTTATTTTATGTGTTTTTGTGTCCATTCCAATTTTTTCAGCTGATATTTTCGTCCACTAAGATACGCATTTTGTCACCAACATTGTTCAATGTTTACTCGGACCAGTTATTTAAAAGGCACTTGAGAGACAACCATATGGAATAAAAATCAACGGGGAACTACTAAATGTGATTAGATATGCAAACGATACAGTAATTCTATCAGATAATATTGAAGGTCTTCAAATTCTGCTTGATCGTGTTCACGGGGTAGGAGAAGAAATTGGCATTAAAATAACCTCAAGCAAAACCAAATTTCTAGTGTTTAGTCGTGAACCACACCCCGATGCAAAGATTCAATTAAATGGAGTTCAAGTTAAGAAAGTTCACAAAATTACATATTTGGGAACTGTAATAACAAACCAACTAGATCCAGACATAGAAATAAAACTTAGAATAGCAATGACTAAAACTACTTTTATGAAAATGAAGTCATTTCTTTGCAATAACCATCTCATTTTAAAACTATGGCAAAGAATTGTTACGTGCTATGTTTGGTCTGTACTTTTGTATAGTGCAAAAGTGTAGATGCTAAAAGCATCTATCATAAACAAAATTAAAGCATTGGAAATGTGGGTTCATAGACGAATGCTGAAGATACCTTGGACAGCAAGAAAAACTAATGACAAAGTACTACGGAGTGTCAACAAGGATAGAGAACTGCTAAAGACTTAAACATCGAAAAATGTCTTAACTGGGACATATAGTAAGGGGAAGTCGGTATAAAATATTACAACTGATCCTTAAAGGCAAAATACAGGGCCATAGAGTTGTAGGAAGAAAACGAAGTTTCTTGGTTAAAAAAAATTCGTGAATAGACTCAGATACCAAATGCAGGACAATTATTCCATATGGCAGAAGATCGAGAAGCCTTCTCAATGGTGATCGCCAACGTCGGATAACTCTGATATGGCACGCGAAAAAGAAGATATGGAATTGATTCCTAGTGGACAGTTTTTGAACTAAGATCCATTCTATCAGTTGGGGTAAACGGTAAGAAAGAGTCAGTCTAATATAAGCTTTGGTCTTCTTTTTTCCATTAGTTTCGAAAATAAACTGGGCATAAATTTTTGTTAGTTTGTTAGTAAATTTCTTAAGAGCCATTTGCTGCTTGCCAAACTTTTCGAACCGCCTTGATTTGCTTTAGAAAAAATGCTGTTGTATTCAATTCGACCCGTAAATTTTCCCATAACATTAAATTTTTTCTGGAAAAAGTAAATCTTGCAATTTACGGCCTCATGAGCAAAGGTGAAAAAACATTTTTTGTGCTCAATCCAGGGTTTCCTCGTCGTAGCTTTGGATGATGTTTAATAGTTATTCGGTGGCTTATGCTCTTGAACTTAGTTTTCTTTTTAATTGAACACTTTGAAGCTGCTTCCGCTTGGCATATTTGGCTAATCTTGCACATTTGAAAGATAATTCTGTAAAAGGGTCGATTTTTATGCCGTACTCCGTAAAATATTTTTCTGGTACCATTTTTGCTGTAGTATTCCACATTGACTTTACACATAACTTTATAGTCTTCGATATTGCCTTTTTTCATCTTAAAGGCATAATTCTCGATAATTTTTGCTATTTCCGTAAAGGTAGTACACCTTTTAAGTGTAAAAATTTTCAACCGTAGAAACTTCGAAAATTGGGTCCAAATAGAGCTTCTGGACCTCTGCGTGTTCTATGGGACATTTTTCGAAACCAATTCTTTGATTTCTTCACCTGACTGGCATCCAAATATTGATTTTTTGTTTGGATTCATTATATCTGACCAAAATTGATTACGCCTCAGTAATGTTTAAAACTGACAACAATAGAACTACCAGACACCTTCGTGATGGATCTGTCATAATTTTGTCGATTAGTCGATTTGATTTTTTTGATTTTTATTTGGACTAGTCCATACTAAGAGATTTCTTAGTGATTAAAAAGTGTATTTGTTATTACTAGATTCTTTTAACTGGTAAACTATAGTAAACGTTCTTCTCTCTTGTTTCTAATGCCCAAGCCAAATGACCCGATAATATCTCTCCAATGTTTTCCCCACTTTAACCCTAAAAATCTGCAATAATATATACTGGTACTTTTTGTGGAATTTTTGCTATATTTTTGTAAATGTCGTTTTAGTTTTTACGACGGGTATAGCTACGACGGGTACGAAGGTGTTCCAATCTTAATTAAAACAACCATAACATTTTGTCAAATAAATATTAGTAATAATATTAATAATATAAAATAACAATTTTAACGATGAAATTTTAGTCTGCGGTGCTATCGTTAAAATTAATTCAACAGAATTAAGTTTTCTATCTATATATAGACCACCTAAAATTCGTACTTACAAAAATGAATGGATAAATAATATCTTCTCACAAGGCAAATCAACTTTCATATCACGCTCATAACTCACTGTGAGGCTCATTACAAAATGATGCAGTTGGTCACCAAATTGTTAGTAGTGTTGAGGATCTAGACCTTGTAATTTTTAATAATGGTGAACCTACCTATCTTCCTAGATATGGTACTCAAAAATCGATGATTGACAATTTCCTCTGCACAGCTAATATAGCTAGTACAATCACCTGGTCAGTTTTATCTGACACCTTAGGATCCAATCATTTTACAATAGCTATTAATTTTTCAATAACCACCACATCACAGGAAACAACTTCCAAAAAGCAAATGGAATATCAAAAAGGCCAACTGGTCCCTGTATACATCCCTAATTAAAAACATGTTTTCCAATAAAAGTAGCTCCCTTAATACTTATGAAAATTATAACTTTCTAATAGATTGAATTAATGATGATGCTATTAAATCTGTTCCTCAATACAAAATTTTTAAATTCAAAAATCGATCCCCTCCGCCATGGTGGGAATGTGATCTGATAATTAATAACAGAAAAGAAGCATTAGCAGTTTATAAACGTTCACCAAGCCTTGATAATTATCTAAAATATCATAAAATTACTGCTTAAGCAGCTGATTACTAAAAAGCAGCTGAAACAAAAAGCCAAAGCTAGTTGGATCAAATGGTGCTCTAATTTAAGCTAAAACACTTCTTCTAAAGAAATATGGTCACAAGCTAACAAAATGAAGTGAAAATTACATAATAGTACAAAACCTTTTAATTATACTTTATTTAACGACTTCTTTAATAGAGTATCTCCTCCAGGGGTTCAACACTCGCCTACACAGCCTACACAAAGTCATCATTCAAATAATCACTTTCTGTTAAATCCTTTTACTAAAACTGAATTATACTTCGCCTTTAAAAACCACATTAATACTTCTCCTGGCATAGATCATGTAAAATACCCCATGGTAATCGACCTACCAAAGGTTGCAAAAAACAATTAATATATCTTTAACCATCAATATATATCAACCAACATATCTTCAATGATATCATCCAAAATACCATAGTCATCTAGTCCTTTAAAAATATCTTTCGTCGTTTCTATCCTGAAACCCGGAAAGGATCTAAATAATGTGAGTTCATATGGACCAATATCCTTACTCTCTTGCGTATTTAAAACCCTAAAAAGGCTTCTAAAATTTAGATTAGATTGGTGGATACAAAAAGAGAATTTACTACCAGTAAACCACTTTGGCTACAAAAGAGGTCTGGAACTAGAAGCTTTAACAACACTGGTTGAAGTTGTACAAAACAACTATTTAAGAGCCCTATTCTTGGATATTGAAGAAGCATATGAATCAGTTTGTTTGTCAATCTTGGAATTTAAAATGGTAAATTTTTTTCATTTTTCAATTGCTTTCGTTAACACAATTAACAGTTTCTATACAGATAGGGTAATCTACGTCAGAGACCATAATAACAAACTAATAGGACCTTGACACAACTATCACGGCATACCACAAGGGTCGGTATTATCGCCAATTTTATTTAATATGTACACCTCTGTCATACAAAATAATATAATATGCAGATGACTTTTGTGTCTATACAGAAAGTAAGAAATATGAAAACGGTATGCAAAAACTAAGCAGAGTATGTAGTTCTCTTTTCATATGGTACTTAGAGAACGGCTTATATTTATCAATTGCCAAATCAGCCGTATCTGTCTTTACAAAACACAACCTGTCTCTTAATCAAAATATTATACTTCTTAATAATCAATCTTTTACATTTAAAAACCATGCCAAATACCTGGGCCTTATACTGGATAAAAAATTGACTTGGAAACAACACATACAATATATGCTGGATAGATGCAACAAAGGTAGTAATTTTCTTAGAATTACAACTAAAGTGTGATGGGGTTGCGATATTGAAATATCCTTATTGTTTTACAGAGCTTATATACGATCCATTATTGATTATGGTGCTACTCTTTATGGTTCTGCGTCTAGAAATCTTCTAAGAAAAATTGACATTTTTCAAAATTCTGTCTTAAGGGTCTGTTTAGGTGCTATGAGATCTACTCCTAAACAACGACTACATGTTGAAGCTTATGAGCCTTCTCTTGCGATTAGAAGAAATTTATTGAGCAAAAAATGGGTACTCAAAGCCCACTCAACAAATCCCAAATTATTTTCCAATATACGTCAACTTAACGAATCAGATCTCACTTACAAATATTGGATTAAAAAGCTATCTTCACCTTTGAGCACTGCTTTACAGAACAATTCGATTTTTTCAAAGAATTTGATTAAAGTGGACAAAAAGTTAAACTTCTTTGCTCTCTTCCATAAAACTGAAGTTATAATACCCACATATAGTGACAACAACAAATTGATCAACAATATTCTGAGATCTGTTATAGTGATGCCATATTTATATACACGGACGCATCTAAATCAATAGAAGGGACTGGCTGTGCTTATTTTCTACCCTCAGGAGGTTCTGAATTTAAGTACAAACTTTCCAATGAGTTTTCAATTTTCTCGGCTGAATCATTGACCATACTTGAAGCTTTGAAATATGTTAAAAACACTTATATTAAAAAATTGATAACTTTTTTAGACTGTCTTTCTGTTCTACAGAACATAAAAAGCACTTTTTGCCCAAAATATTTAGTAATCCTTATATTTTTAATAAAGGATCAATTAAAGCACTTAGCAGACTCTGGCTTTAATATAAAATTTATTTGAGTTAAGGCACATATTGGACTCAAATATAATGAATATGTAGATTACTTAGCTAAAACCAGTATAGTATCAGGCACTTTATTATCATATTCTTTAGGTGTATAAGTTGCCATCACGTTTAAAAAAAAACAACTATGGGTATAGAAAGATCAATGGAATCTTTACTGTTTTACAAAACAAACAAGATACACCACTTTACAGCCAGTTATTCCACAAATCTCCACGTAAATATATAACCAGCATAAATAGACTACGCTTTGGACATGCGTGTTATCCAAGCCATTTATATAAAATCAATTGTGATTGAAGATGATAATTGCAAACATGCTGAAAACTGGGTGATTTTGATCACATCTTTTTTTGAATGTCTTAAGTTTCAACAGCATTCAAACTCTCTCTACAAAAAATTAATCGAATTTAATATGTATGCACCATTGAATATCCAGTTTCTACTGGCTACAGGCTCAAAACAAATATATAATATCATTATAGATTTCTTGTCAAACACTTGCACGGTTCTATAAAATTTGTACGCGAGCATGGAATTTTTCATGATCTTGTGGAAATTTAGATTTGTATCCTCTGTTTATCCCAAATGTTATAACACTTTATCCGTGGTTCAGTTTTTTTTGTCTACTAAGAATGTCTTGACGGGCCCCTAGATGAGAAGCAAGTGACCCTGTAACTTTCCTTGTGTATATTCTTCTATTAATTATCCGTTAGTTTTCTATTAGGGATATAGTTGTACATTTGTCTCATTGGAGAATCTATTGTAACTGGCTGAATGACTAATATCTATGCCATTAAAAAAAATGTCACTATATTCATCCAATTTCGACTTATTATATATAAATAATATGACTCAATTTCGGTTTTCGGGAAAATTAGAGGAAAAACGGCCCAGAACCGAAAAAAGTCGCAAAAGGAAACCATATCAGACTCGGAGTAATGAAGTTTAGAAACAGTATCCATTATACACTTATTTGCCAACGGGAACTATAATTAGGACGAGAATTGTAAGTATAATAAATAGAATAAGAATGGATTCATAATCTGCAATTATTTCACATCTGGGCTGTAAACTTCATCTAATAAATATTTTGTATATCTACAAAAATCTAAAAAGAGTAATAAAAATGGTGCAAAATATAATAATCAAATGCAGTTATAAATACAGCTTAATAATTGCAGCGGTCCATAGATTTTACAGATTTATGATCTTAAAATCTTAGTGATACCAAAAATTCTGATAATTTTAATTTGAAATTATCTTTAAAGAATCGTACTAAAACTTTAAAGCGTAACTTAAAACAGCCATAAACAAATTATGACCATATTATCAACAAACAATATATGAGCAACGAACAAGAGAAGTATGACAACGCAGCATCTACCCCACATACGGGGTTAATGTTAGTAGACACTAATGAATAGCCCTAACTTGATGAGCTCAAATCTAACGGGCGACGCAAAACGGTGCACATTAATCAGTATAGCCTTGACTTTGTTCGCAACACAACAAATTTCATTAGAAGTTGCCGGCGATGTTGAAGGCGGCAGCGCCGCTGCCCTAGCTCAATTTTAGCTGTACACCAGCCGCCACCTTTGCCGAATAAAATTCAATGAATAATTTTGCTGTTACGCGTGCAATTGCATTTTGTTCTCTTGATTAATTGGTATCGGAAAAGAAGATTGGATTTACCTTTTAGTCAGCGGCGTAGTTATGCACCAATTTTTAACCGTTTGTTTCTTTTGGGTATTAATTTCCTTCTCTCTTTTGGACTAATTACCCATGCCTTACGTGAGTGATGTATGTTACCTGACGTAAAATATGATTAAATATTAAATATCAATTATTATTAACAACAATATGTACAATCTTTGGTAACCTTATTTATTTTAAAGGGTTTTTACCCTAATATTTTGGTGGCTCAGGCTTGTTAACCTGCATTTTTAACCTGATGATGGAATTATTATTCCGAAAACGTTCGTGTTAATTTGATGTAGCCCTTTTAAGGGTTTTTTTAAATATACCCACTTACCAAGATTTAACCTCTTTTTTGTGACGTGGTATACCGCCAATTGTAGAAATTATTTTCCTTGTGGATTAGGTATATTTAACTTTATATATATATATATATATATATATATATATATATATATATATATATATATATATATATATATATGATATATATATATATATATATATATATATATATATATATATATATATATATATATATATATATATCATATATATATATATATCATATATATATATATATATATATATATATATATATATATATATATATATATATATATATATATATACAGATTGAACCAAATTAAAACGGAACATACAATTTAATACATGTCTGTTTGAACTGCATTTAAAATAGTGGACCAATATAAAACTTGGACAAAAATAAATCCATACCTGGGTATAGACATTGTATAAAATATCGTTCAACTATCTGCCTCGCAACAAAGTTGTTTGCGTAAGACGGGTTTGTCTAAGGAGGCGTAATAGTTCAGGAATTGAAGCTCGAAAAAAGTTAAAACCTCGCAATTTTTTCGTCCTGCATGTATCCAGTTGAAATTTTAGCAGAAGGTAGGTAATAGCCCAAGGATCAAAATCTATATCGAACGGAAGTGCGCTGAAGGGTTTTAGGAGTGAAAACTACCCCTAATTGTCAAAAATTATAAAATAACATATTAAACCTGAATATGGGTAAGATTTGGTTTGAATTAATTAAATAATGATTATTTTATACTTTTGAATAGAGTTCCATCATATTTCAACCCTTAAAAAGCAACCCTTGTTAGAGATTAATGTAAAAAATTACTAATTCTAAAAAAATGATTTCGCCTTGGATCGATTTGGATAAAAATTTGGATTTAAGCTCAATTCACCCGCTGCTTTATAGTTTATGTCATGTCGACGAACCCTGATTGTTCTTAGGGGTGAAAACTACCCCTAATTGTCAAAAATTATAAAATAACATATTAAACCTGAATATGGGTAAAATTTGGTTTGAATTAATTAAATAATGATAGTTTCGTGCTTTTCAATAAAGTTCCATCATATTTCAACCCTTAAAAAGCGACACTCATTAGAGATTAATATAAAAAAATTAGTAATGCGAAGAAAATGATTTCACCTTGGAACGACTTGCATAAAAATTTGGAATTAAGCTCAACTCACCCTCTACTTTATAGTTTATGTCATGCCGATGAACCCTGATTGTTCTTAGGGGTGAAAACTACCCCTAATTTTCAAAAATTGTAAAATAATATTACAAATCCTAAGATGAGTGAAATTTGGTTTGGATTAGTTAAATAGTGAGTTTTTTATACTTTAAAATACAAATTCATACATTTTCAACCCTTAAAAATCAATTGTTATGAGTGCTATAGGTAAAAACAATTTTTTGCCAAAATTTTGCAACTTTTCAACTTTTGAAAATCACCCTTTACAACATTGCAGTTTTTATAAACTAATTTATAAGATATAAATTGAAAAAAGTAGAATTAAATACAAAAAAAAATATCAACATAAAAAGGCACCATATATTCTTATACATTTACATAAATAGTTGAAAATATTTACATTTATAGGTAAAACAATTATAATATTAATTTTATTCGTCATCAATTACATCTTCATGTGATCTATGTCATCATCATCTTCCTCAATTATTGGTGGACTGTTATTGCACCCTTCACCTGAGCACCCAGAACAAGTAGAGTTACAGTATAAACCAACTTTTCTGCACCCATATGAAACGCCGCATCCTTTTTTCCATTGGCAAAAAATAATTTTCAAAAATTTATCGGGTGCAGGTTGTTTGTTCATGCGTACGGGTAATAACAAACCATCTTTGGAAAACCATCCCCAATCTGTTGCTCTGATATTTTCATTGCCAAGCCATAGACATATGAGCAGATGTTTTATTCTGTTGTATGGGATTTCAAAATAAGAACGCTTAAAATTTCGAATGTATAACGCTCCACTAGCTAATATACCGGTTTTGTAGATTATTATGCTCCGAAATGTACTGTACTATACTAATGGAATTTTCCGGAAAAAAATTAACTGGTTTTTTTAACGTATTTCCTTTTATTTTTAACGATAGATGTTTCTTCAAAAACGATTTGTAGAGGTTTTTAATAGCTACAAGGATCTGTGAATTAAATCTTTTTGGAACCCTTGGTTTTTAATTTGTACAACTACATTGTACAACAAATCTGGTAATTTTTATTTTTTTCATATATTCAGTATTTTCGGGCATATTTAAAAAAAGAAGGGTAAAAAATATAAAATTGTAAATCGTTTCTCGCTTTAAGCTGTACTTTTTCTAAAACTAAGCATTTTAAATGGGTCAAACTTCTTGGACGTATTAACAATACATCTACAAAGGGAATTGCAGAAGGGTGAAGATCGATTTTAATTCTGGGGGTGGTTAGGTTGTTGTTTTCCTCGATTTTTTCGTAAAAAATGAGGTATTGACCTTATTTTTTTATGATAGGTCTATTTATGCTCTTTAAAAAACGTTTTGTGAGTTTTCTTCCAAAAATGCATCATTTTCCCGATATTTGACTTTGAATCTTTCAAATTTGGCATTTGAAGAAAACCGCTGAACATTGATATTGTATTTGTAATTGTATTTGTCTTTTTAAAAGCTACAAAATTGTTCTCTACAATTTTTTTGATAAAATGCACCATTTTCGAGTTATTCGCAAAAAATCGATTAAAAACATGGATTTTTTCGTCTAAAAGTTGTTACTTTCAATCGCGAATAACTTGAAAAATATCATTTTATAAAAAAATGTATAGCACATTTTTTGTTTAGCATCACTTTTCTAATCGAAACCTGTAGTTAAAACGTAAAAAAAAATTTCACCCCGGAGATGGGGTGGCAACCACCCCCTAGGCTTTGGCGCACTTTGGTTCGATATAGATTTTGATCCTTAGGCTATTACCTACCTTCTGTTAAATCCACGCCGCACGAAAAAATTGCGAGGTGAAATGCTACATTTCCTGGACTATAACTGGTTTGACAGCATAATAAAATCGTAGATTTATGTGTAGCTTTCAATTTTTATGAGTTCAGAATCCAGCAGCCCACTGAAGTATTGGATTTTTATAATATAATTATTTGACAATCTTTTGTTGGCCAACCAGCTACAGCAGAATTGAGCCGAAATACATTATATTCCTATGTTCCGAATTTATTTCGTTCAATCTGTATATATATATATAGAGCTACTCCTCTACTGGCATAATTCTCATTGAGTCGATTAGTGCAAAATCCAGTGAAACCTTTCAGGTTGTGAATTGTGTTATTTTTAAAGTGGGTTTCTTGTAAAGAAATAAGATCTGGTGCCTGCTTTGAGAGACGAAGCTGTAGCATGGTTAAATGGCTATAATAATACCCATTTAAATTCCTTGTAATATGCTATTGAAGGCGATTTACTATTTAGTTGAAACATTACATCGGGTTCAGATGTTTAATGTTTTAATAGTTTTTCTAGCTTTTTCTGTAGTCGTGTAATTTGGTTTTTTAATTTTGAGTCAGTAAAATGAGCATGAGTATCTACAAGCATTTTAATGACTGCTGTTAAATCTGGTATATAATCCTTATACAATATTATAAACGTCTGTAGCTCCGTATGTCTCATTTAGTAAATTTCGAAATTGATCGTAGTTTAAGAAATATGATTCTGAATGTTGATTGATAAATATTTTAGCAGCTTCTTCGGTTTCTGTTGTTACTTAAGTTGTATCAATTTTATTTTGTAATTTCTAACCCCTTGTATCTCTTGTTTTTGGGGTGAGTCTTAAATTGAGCGTATTATGTTTTTTATTATGTTTTTTATTATGTTTTTTATTTCTATGTCTCATTTAGTAAATCCCGAAATTGATCATAGTTTAAGACATGTGATTTTGAATGTTGATTGATAAATCTTTTAGCAGCTTCCTCGGTTTCTGTTGTTATTTAAGTTGTATCAATTTGATTTTATAATTTCTGACCCACTTGTATCTCTTGTTTTTGGGGTAAGTCTTGAATTGGGGGAATTATGTTTTTATTACGTTTAGAATTGGTGTCGGTCCTTTTTTGGATGTAGAACTTTTATTATCTCCCTTGTTAAATATATTGGTTGCTAGTTCTTCTATTAGAGAATTGGTTTGAGGTAGATATCTTTTGGTTGATGTTGTTAATATTTCCGTTGTTGGAAGGGTCACATTTGACACCTACATCAAATTTATTGGAATAGGAGAAGTTAGTCAATTATTTTCGTGGTTGTCTGTTGTAGGAAAATGCGAAGTGTTATTTTCGCAATGAATTAGAAGTTAGAATAGTATTGCTGTATCAAAATTTATTAGGTGAGAGGTTTCTGATGAACATTGTGAGGTTAGATGGCCATTTTGTTCATATTTGAAACAAAGCGATTGGTCTCTGGATAAAAATATTTTGTAGCTAACATTATCATGGTTTAACCAATCAGGTATGGTTATATTATCGAAAAGTTTTATGGATACATCAAGCCTAAAACTAAATACATGGCTATATTTAGGATTTATAGCTCCAATTCTCAAACATGTTATTGGTGACATCAATTTCAGGACTAGGTTCTGGAAAAGATTGCTCAATATTTTATGTGGTATTATTGGACTTAAGAAAACAATAGACGACATTAAAGACAATTTTATGAAGAACGAAGAAGATAAGAATAAGACATGGATGACGACAGAGATTCTGCAACTAATGGAAGAAAGAAGGAAAAACAAGAACGATAACTCCATGTATAAAAGATTACACCGAGAAAGAAAGATCAGAGAAGCCAAATAGAAAGAACTGGAGAAAAAATGCCAAGAAATCGAAATTCTCCAAAGTAAATACGACGACTTCAACGTGCATAAGAAGGTAAGAGAAATTACAGGTAAATGTAAAAACAGAAGAATAAGTAAACTTGTTAATGACAATGGAGAGATAATCGTGGACAAAGAGAGTATCAATGATACCTGGAAAAATTACATAAGAAATTTATTTTTTGATGAGAGAGAGAACCAGCCCCCAATACCTACGGAAACAGGACCACCTATACTAGTGGCAGAAATAAGAGCAGCCATAATATCACTAAAAGAAGGTAGAGCTCCAGGACCAGACGGAGTACAATCTGAATTTCTTAAACTTCTTGATGATGAATCTTTAAGAGTACTATATAAAATCTTCAATAATATCTATGACACAGGCAATATCCCAAAAGATTGGCTACTTTCAGAATTTATTACCTTACCAAAGAAACAGGGAGCAAAAAAGTGCAGAGAATATAGGCTAATAAGTCTAATGAGCCATACATTAAAACTTTTTCTAAAAATTATACATCGTAGAATATACAAGCTATGCGAAGAGAGAATACAAGACACACAGTTTGGATTCATGAAAGGCGTAGGTACAAAAGATGCACTGTTTAGTCTACAAGTATTATTTCAAAGATGCAGAAATATGACTTGCGATATTTACACCTGCTTTGTGGACTACCAAAAAGCATTTAATACAGTTCAACACCAAAAAATGATGGATATTCTAACAAAAGCCCAAATGGATGATATAGATCGGCGTATAATACAAAATTTATACTGAAACCAATCAGCCACAATAAGAACGAATTTTGGAGGTGAACCAACGGAAATGATCCAGATTCTACGAGGCGTTAGACAAGGTTGTATACTTTCACATATATTATTAAATCTATATTCAGAGAAAATATTTAGTGAAACCTTGGAAAAATGCGAACATGGAATACTTCTAAATGGAGAACGCCTAAACAACATCCGTTATGCAGACGACACCGTTATTTTTGCAGACAGTTTGAACAGTTTACAGCAACTAATAAACAAAGTAAATGAAGTAAGTGAAAGATTTGGACTTCAGGTAAATATGACAAAAACTAAATTTATGATCATCAGCAAAAATAAAGTTAGAGACGCTCAACTACTTATCAATAATACACCAGTGGACCGAGTAAAACAGTATAACTATCTTGGAACAACAGTAAATGAACAATGGGATCACTCACAGGAAATAAAATGTAGAATAGAGAAGGCTAGGAGTGCATTCAATAACATGGCTAAACTCTTTAAAAGCCACAATCTTAACCTGGAGATAAAAGTAAGGCTCCTACGATGTTATATCTTCTCAATATTGTATTACGGAGTTGAATCCTGGACACTAACTGAAGCAATGGAGAAAAAACTTGAAGCCTTCGAGATGTGGCTATACAGGCGAATTCTAAGGATATCATGGACAGACAAGATAAAAAACGAGACCGTATTACGAAGAGTGTGCAAAGAAAGAGAGGTGATGTATACCATTAAAAGGAGAAAGTTGGAATATCTCGGACATATAATGAGAAACAGCACTAAATACAGATTACTGAAGGTAATACTACAGGGTAAAGTATTCGGAAAGCGAGGAATTTGGAGAAGGCGAATATCATGGTTGAAGAACCTGAGGAAATGGTTCTCCACAACAACAACGAATCTATTTAAAGCATCAGTTAATAAAATAATTATACGCAGAATGATTGCCAATATTAGGAACGAATAGGCACTGAAAGAAGAAGATTATTGGACTAATATTAACCAAGAGAACACGTTCTGATTGGGTGATTAGTCTACGTGCTTTAAGTACTTCATTGTTTATTTTAATGAATCCTGTTTTATTGAGAAAATGATCAACTGCAGCTTTACTCGAAAGGTAAATGCATACTTGGTTATTAGAGATTCTTGACGAATAAATAATATTTTTTGTTGAACGAGTGGTCCTAGTTGTAATATATAATCTTGCTATTTTGCGCCAATAATTGAACTGAAGATAATGGCTTGATCTTTTAGTGGAAATTTTGGAATAGTTTGTTGAGATGCAACAATAGAATACATTGGATTACTTTGAGGAGTGGTAGAAATTTCCATTGTTAATAAATTAGTACTCATTATTTTATTTTACTTGAACACTTTATTTTAATTCTAATCATATTAAAGTACGGCTCTGATTTTAATTGTTGTTGATTTTATTTAGATCGATATCCAAAGTAAATATATTATTCCAATCTAATTAATGTTCTTCTAGTCAAGTTTTTAGATCTTCGTGGAACACTAACTTTATTAAACAGGTATATTACTTTTAATAATTTACTATGGCGAAGATACTCGTATAAAATTGCGAATATATCGGGAGCTGAAATTAAACACACTTTGTGGTTCGGAATCAGGTCCGGTCTCCAGAAAACTCTTATTATATTTTCTCCAGCATTTTAAGCTGTCCTTGGTGTCTAATAGGATATTTCTTTGTTTGTATAAAACTGTCGTAGTATCATTCCTTTGTTGGATTATCTCTTTAACTGTTAATTTCTTTCTCGCCTTACATGAGTTAAAGATATGTTTATTTTAAATTTTCGGTAATTTTCGCTAATTTTATTTGTTAAGTATTCAGTATTTGTGATTATCATGTTCTTGATTTGTGTACGCTGTTTCAATATATAACATTTGTTTGTATATGCGAAAATCGAGAAGGCAGCTTGTTATTTTACTCATTTTGTTATTTATAGAAATTACCATCCATTTTCAGGTAAAAGTTATCCTACCACACTAGATTTAATTCTAATCTACTTTTTAACTAATGGGGTTGATAATATTATGATATAATAACAGCATAAATACCTCGGGTTTATGCTAAACCAGAGATGTTCAGCATAATTATCTTAATAAAAGAACTGGTAAAGTTTTATTGTTTCTTATTACACGTATAAGTGTGACATCGTTTTTGACAAATTTAATCTTACTAACAACTTATCTTTTATTAAATAAATGACTGTTGCGTTTCGATTTAATCTAGTCTCTTATTTAATTTAGTCTCTTACCATTCTCTAATACGTGTTTCTGAGTCTACCCGTCATCAGAGAGAGTTTGCAAGAAGACTCGAACCAAATCGAAACGGACCGACTACTAAGGCAATTATAGAAAAAATAATTACCAGAGTATGCTACTAGAGACCTCTAGTGAGGTAAGATGAAGTTAGATATCTATAGCAATTAAAGTAAACTGTATACCCAAGCTTAATCTACCCATTCAGAGCGATGCTGAGAACACTATATTCCACGATGCATCAACAATTTACCCATATAAATTACTATAACTTTTGTACTCATTGCATCGAGTAAGGACAATAACAAGTAACCGTCATTTATTAAACAATATCCCATGCTTACAATACCATACATAAAAGGATTATTGGGAAAACTTAAAAATATAGGAAATAAATTCAACATTTCAACAACATTCAAAACAACAAACACGTTGAGATCTAGTTTGTTCCAGACCAAACCTAACAATGAACAAGAAAGGACAAAAAATTGCATTTATCAAATACCTTGTGAACGCGATCAGTTTTATTTCGGTGAAACATCAAGGCCATTAAATGTTATAATAAGTCAACATCAGTCTTATATTAAAAATAGAGAACTTGATAGATCTCATATATGTACACACGCATGGAATAATGAACATAGGGTTCAATGGAATGATTCAAATATAGTCCTAAAAGAAACGAATGGTAAAAAGGGTAAAATCAAAGAAGCCGCTCTAATTATGCTAAATGAGACCAATTGTGACGCAAATTCCTCGGCAGAATGTAGTAGGATCTGGTTACCCATATCGAACGAGGAAGTTATTAAAAAGAAAATACCAGTTTTTCTAAGTCTTCCTAAGTCTGTATTTATGTTTTTTAAATAACAAACATATAAAATCAGAATTTGTTTATGTGTTTGTATTTTTAAAGATGAATTACATGCTATGATTTTTTTTCTGAGGGATATTCTCAAGTTAAAGTTGATTTCATGCAATCGAATGAACTCTCTAATATGTGAAGTCGTCCCACGAGCGCAACTCAACAATATTGGCAATATCATTTTAAACTCGTCTACTTTAAAATGTATAATGCATGTCTGAATTATCAATATAAATGAATCAGATAAAATTAAATTTTTAGCGGAATTTTTCACGAAGTAACAAAAAAACAAAATTTGTTTAATTTACTAATGTTTGTATTTTGAGAACGATTTCCGAAGTGAAAATTGAATCGTCAATAAACGTATTTTAACCTTTAATTGTGGCATATTCCCATTTAAATAGTAATTACCCCTATTTCTTATCATAACATTTTAGATAGACTACTAATTACCTACCAATCTTTTTAACGAAATATATCAATTAAAACTTCTGATACGGAAAAACCCATTCAAATATTGAACAAGGGAATATGAGCTCTAACATCATAATGCTTTAGTGATATTATCGTTATAATTATAATATTTTTTATTATAAAGTAAGAAGTAGTGTTATATAGTAGCAATGTTTAAAAAAGACTCATTCTTTTTTAATCAATGATGGTAGTAATGTATTAATAGGTAATTACAAAGTTTGAGAAGACATTATTCAAATATCTTTTCTAAGAAATATATGGCTGGAGCGAATTTACCTATGTCTCTTTTTGTGGGGTATTAAAATCGGACCGCGGGGGCGAACTAGTATACACCCGTCGAAATTAAAGCTGTTCATAGCTACATATATCTTGGACATATGGTAAAAATTAGCATATAGCTAATTGATCAGCTTAAAAAGAAGAATCTTTAATCAATGTGTCCTACCGATTCTTACATATGGTGCATAGATACTCTCATCGGAACATATGCTCGTATTAGAAGTGACACAACATAGAATAGAAAGATCATTACTGGGTATAACGTTGAGAGATAGGGTGGAAAACGAAAAAAATCGTAAAATAAGTGCTAAAGAGGACATGATAAAACATATAGCTAAGATTAAATGGAAATGCGTAGAATACATTGCTAGAGTGAAAGATACTAGATGGGTTAAACAAATCTTGGGGTGGAGACCAAGAGTGGATAGGCGAGACCTGGAAAAATAACCTACGAGATAGGAAACGACATAAAAAAGATGTACCAAGTGGATTGAAATAGCGCAACATAGATCTAACTGAAATTATTTAGAGAAGGCCTATATTCAACAGTGGACGCCTATTGGCTGATAATAATGAATACTTAACTTGTTAGTAAATTTTTTAAATCATATATTACTAAACTCATCAAGATGATTTTCAATTAACACACTAACCACTTCATACAAATTTATCGCTCCCTTCTTATCTCTCTCGTACATTTTTCGGCACAGGGCTGTCTGGATATTGCCTTACTAATTCCGAAAAGAAATCACAACAACCTATTATACACGCTACTTTATTACGTTGCCGAATTAAGCGAAGCAGCAAGAAAAATATCTATATAAGTAATTCCTATGTCTTGTCGAATAATTTGGCCAAAAAGGAAGCTATTAGTTCGTTAATATCCCCTTAGGCTCTTCTGTAAGGGGAGATGAGCTACAAAACAATTAAATCTTAATAATATCTTTCTTCCCCTTGGTTTTTCGTACTGTATTAGATTAGAATCAGAACAAATTGCTATATTTGTGTAACGGAATTTAGTAGGGTACTTCGAAATATCTTAATAGAAAGTATAACTAAAATTGCATGGATCATTTTTTGTTGTAAAAATATCAGATATTAGGTAAAATTTCATTTCATATTTACGTTATAAAATGAAATCGTCGTATTCTAAATTTTTTGTTTTGTTTGTTAGTAGGTGCACAAATTATTAGAAAAAGTCATTATATTTCTGTATTTCCTAACTTAACTAATTTGTATTCAACAAATTTTTGGTTCTGGATATTTTTTTTTTATTTTAAATTAGTGTCTCGGCAACTATGGGCCATTGGCACTGGTACAAAATTGATTACAATATGTTTGTTTACATACAATCTGTTTATATACAACTTAGGATACATTAACAACATTTAATATAATTACACGAAGTAGTAAAGGTAACAGTCTTTTAAATAACGAATTATGGCACTGTACATGTTTGTAGAACCGAGTAGATCACTTAAATTATTTTGAAAGTTGTAGTAGTCTCGTTGAGGTTTGTAGTGTACACAGTCTAGTAATACGTGTTGGACTGTTATGGACTCCTTACAATGTTCACATAGACGATGGTTTTCAGAAGACATCAGATATCCATGAGTAAGACGAGTGTGACTATTCTGAGCCTTCTGATAATGATATTTGTCTTTTCTGCTAATTTGAGGCATGGTGATGGAGGTAACGGTTGGTTGAATTGTGCGTAGTTTTGTATTTTGCATGTTTCAATGTGTTTGCCAAGTGCTTAGTACGTTGTTTTTGATACTGGCCTTTAGGTCTTGGTGAAGTTATATGTTTTCCAAATTTTCTAAGGAGCAGGCTAATTTTGCTGCATGATCTGCGTTCTCATTTCCATTGATACCAACATGGGATGGTATCCAGATGATAGTTACTGAAACACCATTTCTTGACTGTTGTTGGCAGATACTGTGGATGCACTGTACAATGGGATGTATGGAGTACACATTTCTGATTGAATCAATTACGGAGAGAGAGTCGGTGTAAACTGCATCTGGGAGAAAGCCGATGTGACGCTATGGTTGTGTTTGAGGTACTGACGGCACAGCCGATGGCCTGTTCTTCTTTGGAAGCATCTGTGTAGAGAATTTTGTCATAACGCTGTGTCTCTATAAGTTTCTCAAATGCTTGTACCAAGAGAGTTCTCGGCGTTTCTTCTTTTTTGTATCGGTTCAAGCTGGTAAGGACAGTAGGTAGCTTTTTGGTCCACGGGGGAATTCTGGACGTAGTAAATTCTTAATTTTATTCACTGCCACCCTAAATAACATGCTTATATCAACACCATACCAATTTCGCAAGTTTTTCAACCATGAGGTTCTTCTTCGTCCTGGACTGCGTTTGCCTGCTATTTTTCCTTGCATAATATTTTGTAGCAACCTATATTTAGTACCTCTCATTACATGTCCGAAATACTCCAGCTTTCTCTGTTTGATGCTTTTTATGATCTCGGTAGGCTTGCTGAGACGTTCTAGTATTGTGTTTTGAATCTTCTCCACCCAGGAAACTGGGTGGAGAAATTTTTCTATAGCACCACATTTTGAAAGCCTCAATGTGATTTTGATTGATTTTATTAAACTAAATTTAAACTAACATAAGACTTTAAATTATTTTGTTTGTTAAATATGATCTTAAAATTACAGCAATCAATATTTTTGTCAATTTTGCAAAAAAAATGAATCGTATTATTAATTTTAATAATATGAAATTAATAATATTAGTATTATTAATGAAACGTACCGTTTTAAGAACAAAATATAATTTACAGTAGATTGTAATGTCAGTTGGTAGTTTAGATTCACCAGTGTGATTTGTCGTCCTAGCCTTTTATAAAGATAGATTTTGAAATTTCGTTAAGAGACAATATTAAAAAAATTTAAATTTCATTTTAATTTCAATTAGATAAATATTTCTTTCTTCTTTTTATGCTTTTTTTTCCATCACTACTTCATTATAGTTCTGATTTTTTAAATTCTATCAGCCATGATTTTTCTGCTATTACTTTTTGGATCTGGATGGCTAATTTTGGTTTTTTAAAGTTGTCGCTATACTTTTTAAATTATTCACACTACTTTTATCAATTTATATATATATATATATATATATATATATATATATATATATATATATATATATATATATATATATACTTTTACCTACCTGGTTTGCATTTTTCTACACCATAACATCTTCGAAGAAAGTGAACATTCAATCAACTTGTCGGAAGCTCTAGGTCTACAATAATTATTGTGCAATGTAAATAATAAATTATAGTACCATATGACTCACATTTCTATTTGTTGTTTAATAAACTTCCCGATTTATCTATTCATTCGTATTTAAATACTTTTTTTCTGTTGAATATTGTTTGTAATTCCACTTTGCCTCCGCCATCAATTTTTGTTTTTCTTTTTCTTAACTATAGTTTAATTTTTGCATTTATTGAACTATACGGTAGAATACTCCCACGGTAGAATAGAAACAAATTGTTTCTCTCAGTTTTTGATTTAATCTTTTTCGATGTATTCATTCGACTCTCGACCTGCAAACATCGCATCGATACAGATTAGGCGAAAGTTTACAGTGGTGATTAAAAAAGGGCTCCGGCCGCGTTTTTACCGTCATTATCGTGTATCAAGTGGATATACGATTAATAAACTATTTAAAAATTAAAATATACAGTCTTAACAATTAAAATGAGTCCAATTAGAATGTTCTACCAGATTTATCGGTGAGTGTTCCTTTTTATACTGCTACTGTTAATGGTCAGGCTATAAATACTCAATATCAGCAATAGAAAATTCAACTAGAATGCCCAAATGTCCTTTTTCCACAAAATTTAGCACAAATTTTAAACAATCCACCAACAACAATATATTATGTTCCTAACCAAATCTTCCTTAAACTTTCAATACATTCCTGAAATAAATCCGATATCCACGAATGGCAAACTGTACAACATAGTAACAAAAAGTGTAAAATTAATCCTCCGACATCAACAGAAAACGAAGACACACTAGTAACCAGCAATAAATTTCAGATTCTACAAAATGAAAACGAAAACGAGAGCAATGACAGAACGATGTTCGAGATCCCGCGTTAGTCTATAATACCAACCATCCCGATGGAACAGCACACGGTGGCCCTGCTAATATTGTACGTAACACCATACCACACTATGAGGAAACAATGTATCAGACGGAAAAATACAAGCTGCAGTAATCTGTATCAGTTCTCAAACACAGTCTTTTAATTGGAGGTGGACTGAAATTCCAAGCATACAGACTGGGGGTCAAAACTATGTACGACAAAAGGAAAAAATCTCAGACAAGCCATAAGCTAACACAAACAGCTCTTACTTATCTACAGGGCAACCCACCTACTGGCTATCAGATCCAAACAAAATCCCAGATCTACTCGACTTCTTTATCCTTCATAGCATGGCCTTAAATTATCTTGACATACAATCATCCTGGGATCTGTCCACCGACCATACTCCCATAATTGTAGCATTATCTACGTAAATTATAAAAGGTTCGAATATCCCTAAGTTGAAAACATTAAAGACCAACTGAAATGTATTCGAATCTAACATAAATGAAAATTTAAATTTAAATATAACAATAAAGCAACCAGACGATATCGATAATGCCGTGCTTCTTCTAACCCAAACTATACATGCAGCCGCAGAAATAGCGACACCTCCTCAGAATGACAAAGAACCAAGTGGCACCAATATACCCATATATATGAAACGTCTTGTTGCATAAAAAGAGCCAGGCGCATATGGCAAAGAAGTCGCAATCCTATAGACAAAAATTAATACAATAGATTAACACAACAATTTAAAACTGCTCCACAAAACGCGAGGAATGATACATTTGAACTATTCATCAACAACCTGTCAAAAGAAGACCACAGCATCTGAAAAGCAACGAGATCATTCAAGAGGCCTACACAGCACATACCACCTCTAAGGAAAGACGACGGAAGCTAGGGAAAAACTAAACAAAAAAGGCATCAATCTTTGCTGCACATCTCTCACACGTTTTTGGTGCACCTGAACTTAATAACAATAATAACGAAGAACAAGTTAAAAACTTCTTAAACACTCCATGCCAATGATGCTACCAATCAAATGATTTACTCCTAATAAAGTAAAAGAACAATATTCTAGATGCAATAACTACAAAGCACCAGGGTTCGACATGATCACCGGGCTAGTATTAAAAAAATTACCGAGAAAAGCAATTGTCCTACAAACAATGATAGTATCATAGAAAGTATCATAAGATTGGCCTACTGCCCGATTAATTGGAAGTTAGCACAAATAATTATGATAAGTAAATCAAATAAACCACCAAATACTATTACTTCATATAGACCAATCAGCTTACTTCCAATAATGTCAAAAATTTTAGGAAGACTTTAGCTCCAAAGCATCTCAGAAGACATTGAAACTAATTCAGTGATCCCAAACCACCAGTTTGGTTTCCGCGAAGCCCATTTAACTTTACAACGGTGTCATAGGATTGTAAAAAACATTAATGTATGCCTCGAAGAGAAAACAATTTGCACTGCTGCCTTCCTGGATATAGAACAAGCCTTCGACCATGTTTGGCATGACTACCTTCTATATAAACTTAAGTCATCCTTTTAACCCCTCACTATCTACTTTTGAAATCATACCTCACAGAACGTTACTTTCAATTCAGATTTCTTACAGAAACCTCTCATTACTATCCCATAAAATCCGGTGTCCCTCAAGGAAGTGTCCTGGGTCGCCTTCTGTTCCTCATATACACTGCTGATATCCCAACAACAAATACGACCACAGTAGCCATATTCGCAGATGACACCGCCATTATACCCATCGATAATGACTCCCAGGTAGCATCAGGAAACCTTCAAATACACCTAAACCTAGTACAAGACTGGATGAATAGATGGAAAATCAAAGTTAAGTCTAATCAAATTACATTCACCAATAGGAACATCATATGTCCGAGAATCAGAGTGAACAATATACTACTACCAGTAAAAACAGAAGTCAAATACCTGGGAATGACACTTGATCAAAAGCTCACTTGGAAAGCACACATCTTGGCAAAAAAATCCAAATCAATATGAAAATACGTCAAATGAATTGGCTAATAGGCCGAAAATCACAGTTATTAACAGATAATAAACTTCTATTATATAAATGCATAATAAAGCCTATATGGGCATATAGAGTTCAACTATGGGGCTGTGCAAAGCCTTCAAATACCAAAATCATCCAGAGAATCGAATCCAAAATACTCAATGATGATTTTCAACGCGCCGTGGTACGTTATTAACAAAACACTGCATGCTGACTCTGGTATACCGTTCGTTGAAGACGAAATCAGCAGACTAACAAGAAATTATTTAGAACATCTGCCAACCCACTCTAACGAGGAAGCAAGACAACTACACCTCCAACCACAAGTCAGACGAAGATTTTAGAGACAGTGGCCCACAGACTTTATACACTAATTTCAATTTTAATTTTAATTTTCATTTCAATTTTAGTGCCAAATTATAATACAACATTAATTTAATTTGTTACTGTTAGTATTGGGAGTGTTATCAATGGATAATTTTTTCTGCTCTCATGTATTTGCAATAATCACATTTACTAATAGCTTATAATAGCAGACTGTAAATTTGCAAATTTAATAAAAAAAATTTTTTCGATACAGATATTTGGTGCCTTCTTCCTCTAAACTCTTCAAATTCTAGTGAACTTTTTTAAGTTGTTTCATGTTAGTAATCTATTATTCCTTATATGGTAAACCTAGATATACCATTAGTAATTAGTCAAAAATTTACATTTTTTTAAGATATCTTTTTATGAATGTTGGCAAGGAGTATACATGAACAGCAGTCATATTTTATTGACATATGTAACAACCACCAAAAATGAATAAGCTAATAGTACACCCTAATAACATTAGCCTCAGCGACCCCTTTTTAATTTAGCATACTACCGCGACAGTTGTGTGGGTTTTTTTAGTGTATACAGTTACAGATATACGGCGAGTTACCAGATCGGCTGGTTCAAACGAATGTCTTAATTTGAAAGTATATTGTGCGGACTAATTTGGTGTAAGGGTGATAAGGGTAGTTGGGGGAGAGATTAGAATGCTAGATGCCGTCTATAATCAGGAAGAAGTAGAATATGTAGTTCTAAATTTTGACTTTAGAATATAAGTATTTTGTAGTTATATCAGCATTACTAGAGATGCTCCTATTGAAATAATTGTAAAAACAATAAGTAATATCAAAAAGCGATGAAAAATATACTTTACGCGTTTATTAAATAAAAAAATTGCCTAAAAACCAGTTGAGAGGCAGTTGAACAGTCACCAGAGGCAAACGGGAGAGTTGTTCAAGTACTTAAAAAAAAAACAGATAAAGCTTTGGGACCATATGATATTACTGAGGAAATGTGGATAGCTTTAGGAAAGACACAAACATGTTTTTTAAATAAAATTATGGAAATAGGACAAACGCCATAGGAATGAAAAAGCATATTAATTTGTTTATGTATAATGATATGTATAATGATATGGGAGGGAGTAATTAAGAAGCAGATCAGCTACTGATGAAACGTTATTAGATTGCAGCTGATGGAAAATATAGAAATAGAAGAAACGCTTTATATAGTGCTACAGCGAAAGGCGATTTATTACTATAATGTTACAATTTATATTAGTCAGAACGCAGAAAAATAGAAAAACGTTAAAAAGTGTAAAATGCATAAAAATTGATTTTAAGTCCAAGTGGCGGTCGGAGAGAGAATGAATGCATGAATTAATAACTCTTTCTAACTAACAGGTAACGTTTACAAAGAGAGTCTATCTTTTGATTATATCACTACGTCTAGATATAATATATGTCCACGCATATGCATTTTTAGAAATACATCAGCAACAAAGTATGTTGATAATTCAACATAATACGGTGTCCAATTTTCTTCAGAAGGGATATGAGAAAGTTGACCAATTGATAACAAAAATAAGAGAATATATATCAGCAATATGGACTTGAAAGCTGGACATTAAAGCAAGAACCCATAAATAAGTTACACTCCTTTGAAATGTGGTGTTACAGGAGGATGCGTTGAATAGCATGGACACAGAAGAAAACTAACACGGAAGTATTGCGAGAAATGGACAAAAACTGCGAAATAATAAACACAATAATATTAAAAAAGTTACAATATCTGGGACACGTAATGAGGGATACCGATATGAACTGCTAAGGCTGATAATGCAGGGAAAGATAACGAGAAGGAAGGAGTATAGGAAGAAGCAGAGTGTCATGGTTTAGGAAGTTAAAAGACTGGTTTAAATGCAGTTCTATAGAACTCTTCAGAGCAGCAGTAGATAAAGTAATCTTTAAGTGCCGTCTTTCAACCGTATCGTACCCTAACCAATTAGGCCTACTCTATAAAATTCTTATCTCTAAGACATTGAAAATCTCGTCGTCTGCTGGGTCGTCATCTTCGTCGTCTGATATGCTCACGTTGTCTGGATCAAGAACCATATCAATGATGTCCTGGTCAATGAATTCACTTTCTGAGTCATTGACTGCTAACCACTTACGTATCTCTTCATTGTTTTATGTTTCTATGTTTTATTAAAGGTTCAGTTATCTCAGTCATTTCTCCAGCATTTTCTTCTTCAAGAACTTTAATCAAAATCCCATTAAAAAAAGTTTGTTCCAGCATTTTTCCAATGTTCAAGATTTGATTTTGCCCCACGACTCCTAAATATCTTTAATACTCCCTGACAACAATGTTACCATTTTGTAGATTTTGAGGGTGATTTGGCGCATTTTCAACAAGCAAAAATGCTTTGTTCTGAAGATTTTTGATTTTAAAAAGGATTTTACACTTTTAGAAAACAAATTCATTGTGAAACCATTTTGAAAACAAAGTGGTCAACAATAATGAGCTTTTTTGGTTTCTATAAAAACTGGAAGTGCTCTTATATGTTCAGATATTTTATTTTAAATATCTTTTAGAGCTCTTGGTTTTTTGATTTCCCAATACACGTAGGCCTTAATCAATAATTTCCTGCTGCATTTCTACAAAACAGAACTTTAAGTCGTTTTTTATTTATTTTTAGGCCTGGTGCACTGTGTTCATGTTTTGAAGCAAGTGATTTTTTGGGCAGCATTTTGAAATTTAATCCAGTCTCATCTGCGTTGTAAATTTGATTTTTGGTGTAGTTTGCCAATAACTTATCCATTTGAGTTTAAAAAAAATTGACAGTATCGTGATCAGCAGATAAATTTTCTCCACATTAATTAACTTGACGAATAGCCTTCCTATTTTTCCATTTGTCTAGCGAACCTAACTTTGCCCTAAATCTTCACCTTCATCGCCCATAATTTTGTATAACACTTTTGCCTTCTTTTGATTTATTCATCCAGATAATGCTATTTTTTGGCTCTTTGTAGTGTGAGTCACAAATAGACAGCTTCATTTACCTTCTAATTTTGACTAATTTCATAGTTTTCTAGTTTGGCATTTTCGAAGCATTTTTCTTTTAACATATAAAATAGGAAGCATTTGCTTCCTATTTTAACCCATTCAGAAATTGTAGAAACTTCAATGCTAAAATCTAAATTTCCTTTATAATTACAGATTAATGATGAACATCACCAATATGATTATTATAAAAAATATTAAATAACACAACATCTAGACTAAACGCGGGATAATTATTCATTAAATTTAATTAATATTTGCATAAGTAAATTATAAATGTTATTTAATTTATGTAATTATATATCCATCGAATTATGTAAATTATTAATTTCTAACAATTGGAAAATTGCAACCAAACTAAATCCGGTAAATATTATTTAAAACATAGTCATACCGAATATTTACCAAAATTTTTGTTGTTTTATCGCAAAATACCATTTTAATCATATTTTAATGATAGTTTGGACTTAAAATTATACAAAATTTTATTTCTGCAAAGACTCTTTTATCTTTAGTTGCCATTAAAGCTTAAAAATAATTGTCTTTTATTTATTACGTCTATATTCTATTAGTCTGTAGTACATACTTACTTTTTTTAATCGAAAGGGTACTTTGATTTTTTTCCTTCTTCTCTAGCATATATTTTCCTATTTCTGTTTTTATTTGATATAAGTTTTCATTTTTTATCGTTTATAACTTTTCTTTGCTTATCCACTGTGGAGAAATTTTGTCTACTAAATTTTCCAAGGTGACAAACAGTACGCCCTGACTATTTGTCTAGTTCTCAAAATCTGTCTAGTCCAAAAATCATAAGAACACTCTGAATTCCAGAATATCAATTTTGGGACCCAAAAAAATGCAAAAAAAGTTTACCACTTTTACATCCGGCCTTCCCTCTAACACATCTTTCGTAGGGGGTAAAAAATTGATTTACTAACAATTTTTACGCTGAAGAAAAAAATGTTTTAATTAAAAAATGTAGCTGAGATAATTTTAAACAAAAATGTTTATTACCTTTTTTTGTGTAGAATTAATTGTGTAGAATAAAATTTGTATTAAATCGGCGGTTAAAATTCGATAGCTTTTGATCGGAGTTTCCTGTCTACAAAAGTCTAAAAAATGCGTTTCAATGGTGATGCGTGCAGCTTTTCTAGCAATTTTTGCGTTTTACCACATATGAAGTCACTTTTTCTAAATCTGTTTAGTAAAAAAACGTTTCGCAATTTTTTTCATTTTTCATGATTTTCGTGAGATCAATAAAATTTATTATTTTTATTGACCAGTCGTAGTAAAATTTCAATTTAGAGAGACCAATATTCAAAATCCATAACATGAAATTTTAATTTTGAGTTGTAGCAAAAATTACAATGCATTTGAAATATAACTAAAAAAAAATTAAACTGTTACATAAAAAATTGTAAAGGGATGAATTGTATTGATCAAATGAGAATAAACCGGTGTAAATCAATTCAAGTTTCTTTATTTAACATTTTTATAAAACATGAGTACATTTGCGGCATAGTACAAAAACAGCATGTGACATGTGTACTCTTTACCTTTAAGAAGCATTTTAAATTTTGTCGATATGACACTTAGGTCAGAAGATATCGTTTTTTTACTGTCGAGCTGATACAAATTTTATTGATCATTGATTTGGCGCTCGTAGGTGACATTCAAAATCACCGATTGTTTTAAGTGTTATCTGAGAGACCGGTTCATTTTACCTAAAAAATGCTAATAAACATTTTTGTTCAAAATCATCTTATCCATTCGATTAAAATTGATATTTTCGATAAAATTTGTTACTTTTTACTTCTTTAAAATAATCAGTTAGGATTTATCCAATTCCTGTTTAAAATGTTTGGATAAAAACTAAAAATCTCACTCTTTGGATAGTATCTGTTAACTTATTTTACAGAAGGTTTCTCGCTTGCCACATCATACTTTCTTTTATTCGGTAGTAATTGTTTAGTTTCCATTTCAAAAGTTTGTTTGCTTGTTGAATAATTCTTTCATTTTTAATAAGCAATTATGACCTTTACGCGACTTTAGTCTTACCTACATTTGTTATTTTGCAAATGTGAAATATTCCATTTATTAAATTTGTGTAACAAGACCTATCAAACGTACTAAATTGTGTGGTGTGCTATTCAAAGGCATGTAACAACTATCGCAAATTTTATTATTTGTGAGAGATTAGATATAAGTTATTGGTATATTTTAAATAGGTATTTCTAAGAGTCAAACAAATAGCTTCATTTTATAACTTATTTTGTTATTTTGGCACTTTATGCACTTAATGCGGCACTAAAAGACGTGTTTCTCTGTTTGATCGACTACGAAAAAGCGTTTAATCGAGTAAAACACACAGAACTTATAGAAACCTTAACAGAACATGGTATAGGCCATAACACTGTAGCACTTTAAATGATCAAATAGCGTCTATCAAAATAGACAATCGTCTGACAGCAGAATTGCCAATAAAAAAAGAGTTCGTCAGGGCTTTGTACTTTCTCCACTGTTCTCCATTTAATATATATTCCGAAAAGATCTTTTAAAATGCCCTCAAAAATATTGAAGAAGAAATAATAATCAACGGAGAATACGTAAACAACTTAAGATTCGCAGACGACACCGTCATTATTGCGGAAAGTGCTGAGAAGTTTACACGTACACCAAATGTCGACATAAATATTTTTATATATATATATATATATATATATATATATATATATATATATATATATATATATATATATATATATCTATGTATAACAAACATATAGAACCAGTACAAAGATTCCAGTATCTTGGTTGCTGGATAACAAATGATCTTGACCACGAGGTGAAAATACGAAAATACGTGCTCGTATAGAATATGCTAAGTCTACATTTCAACGAATGAAAAAATTCCTAATAAACTCTACGTCATCGTTGGATATCCGATACCGACTTGTTAACATATTTATCTATTCCATATTGCTATACGGAATATGGACTCTCGGAATTACAAGTATGAGGCGTATAGAAGCCTTTGAGATGTATGTTTTTCGAAGGATGCTGAAGATCTCTTGGACAGAGCACGTGACCAACAACGAGGTGCTAAGAAGAATAAGTACTGAGAGAGAACTCCTAAATATTATTAAAACCAAAAAAAAACAAGTTATCTAGGACATATTTACAGAGGAGAAAAATACAACTTCCTACGACTTCTAATGGAAGGAAAAGTGGAAGGAAGAATAGGTCCAGGAAGAAGAAAATGCTCCTGATTGAAGAATGTAAGAGACTGGACAGGTATAGACACACATGCGATACTAAGCTCAAGATAGAGAGTAATTTGCTGTAGTTGTAGTAAACTTTCAGTAATGGAGAAGGCACCTTAAGAAGAATGCACTTCATGCCGATGGATCTGAAGTTGGAAAATTCCCATAGAGTAGTCCACTGCTCGCAATTTATTTATTCTTTTATATACTTCTTTTACCGTCTTTTAGACGGTATGTAAAATGTCGTCTTTTACCCAATTTTTATTTATAACATACTTTTTCTCTATAACATCTTTAACCTTCTGTCGAATGTTTATTACCATCGCTATTATGTTTTCTGATCTTTATTTCTTTCAGTATATTTTTGGTTTAGAGACTTCACGTAATAAAAAAATCTTGATGATTTTAAAGAATAAGGCTTAGAGAGAAGTTTACTGTAATTTATATTAATTTTGTCAAACTTTTACATAAAAAACATCGCACGTGACGAAAATGACACAAATTAAACGGTTTTGGGTGTATTTTAAAGCAGATATTGAATACTTTTAAAAATCGTACTGTTGTAATTGAAAAACAGCAGTTATAGATCGTTTGTAATGTGAAAATTTAAATTTAAATATTTCAACTAATCTACGTATGTTGCAAAAACTCAAAACTTAAATTTCATGATAAAGGTTTTAAAGATTAGGCTCTAGTTATCAAACCTTATTCAACGAAAAGGGTCAATTGTATTGATCAAATGAGAATCATAAAAAATGGCAAACATCGTTTATTTATTTAACACTTTTATAAAAAATAAGTACATTTGCGGCATAATACAAAAATTGCATACGACAGGTGTACTTTTTACCTTTAAAAATCATTTTAATTTTTGTCTATATGACACTTAGGTCAAAAGATATCGATTTTTTACTATCGAGCTGATAAAAATTTTATTGAACATTGATTTGGCGCTCGTAGATGACATTCAAAATCACCGATTGCTTCAAGCGTTGTTTCAGAGAGAACGGTTCATTCTACCTAAAAATGCTATTAAGCATTTTTGTTCAAAACCATCTTATCTATTCGATTAAAATTGATATTGTCGATAAAATTCGTATGATTTTTAGAGGTTCAGTGGCATTTTCGTCTCTGGTGAGTGGAGTAATTCACATATATTTATTATCGAAAAAGTTACTTTTTACCTTCTCTAGAATAATCGGTTAGGATTTTCCTAATTCCTGTTTAAAATTTTTGGATAAAAACTAAAAATCTCAGTTATTGGATATTATCTGTTAGCTTACTTTACAGAAGGTTTCTCGCTTGCCAAATAATTCTTTCTTTTATTCGGTAGTAATTGTTTAGTTTCCATTTTAGAAGTTTGTTTGCTTGTTGAATAATTCTTTCATTTTTAATCAGCAATTATGACCTTTACGCCACATTAGTCTTACCTACATTTGTAGTCTATAACAATTTGCATAAAGTAAAGACGCATTATTAAAGCTTTTGACTGCACTGACCGATACAGTTTAAAAATAATTTTAAAGATCCATTCTAAATCCAGTGACAAATAATCCCTTTCTCTCATTTATCCGAATCACGCACCGCTGCAATTCGTCTCAAATATGGAAAGGGAGTGTACCCAACTAATGCTGTTTAGTCAAACCCCAATTCTAAAACCCCAAGGGTAGCCACATGTCGTGTATCTTTTTTAATGGCCCGTGAGCTATTGTAAAGTTTGGATGTTATTTTTAAGTAATTGATGTTTATGGGAGGTGCTGCATGTTGCAAGGGTCACAAAGGGTTGGATATAATTTGACACAAATTTGGATTCATTGAATGAGTTATTGAACAGCTCCAAAGTGACTAGAAAGGAACAATGCTAGATTAAAGTCCGAAATGATTACTGTTTCTGTATGGATTAAAAACGTTTAAATAAAAGATTAATAAAACTATGTTTTTTTTTGAAGTTATATATTAGTTAATTATACAATATGTCTTTGTAAATTCAAACTATTTGGAAAACTCTTGTACCATTCTTAGAAATATACGGATCTCTATCTTTATTTCTTTATACCTTTATTATTTTAAATATAATTATATATATATATATATATATATATATATATATATATATATATATATACAACCGCCACATGTTCTTTTGCTGTGCTAAGTTTATGAAAATTGTTTACTATATTTAGTTTAATTTATTGTTTATACAACATAATTTTATAATGTCCATTGTCATAAGCTTCTTTACAATTTTGATATCGTTGACTGCTACATATTTTTTGAGGTAACACACTTAATAACTTTTCTATGGATATTAGGTTTTTATATTGTTCTTTTTAGATGAACTGATGATGCTTTCTAATACGTAAAGTAAAACGTTTTGAATAAATAGATGAAGTAGCCATCATATTTATCTTTTTTCTCCACCGTTTGACCGAAAAACCCGCCACTCTTCGAATGATCCTTAATATATATATATATATATATATATATATATATATATATATATATATATATATATATATATATATATATATATATATATATATGTATATATGTCGTGTGTGTAAAGAATAAATCTTTTAGCAAAAAGCTGCTATCGCTTTGTTGTATTAAATTGGCCAAATATATGGCCTAGGAGGACAAATTCGTTAAACGTCCCGTGTTCGAATCGGTATCAATAAAGTGTTATGACTCATTTCGGCCTATCCCAGCCTCATCAGACACTTGGGCTGATACAAATTCAAACACGGAAAGTAGAACAAATGTTCTACGAATGTTCACTGCAGTGGTGAAGCTTCAACATTCGTTCTACTTTCCGTGTTTGAATTTGTATCAGCCCAAGTATCTGATGTGGCTGGGATAGGCCGAAATGAGTATAACACTTTATTGATACCGATTCGAACACGGGAAGTTTAACGAATTTGTCCTCCTAGGCCATATATTTGGCCAATTTAATATATATATATATATATATATATATATATATATATATATATATATATATATATATATATATATATATATTGTTATGATATGTAAAATCAAGAAAATATCGGTTTGTTTTAAAATATTTCAAAGTTCAAAAACATTAAAATAATTTAGATAAGTAGGATAATAACCAACAAACATTTCGAAGAAGGAAAGTCTTTAAATTTTTGGATTACCTGTATTAAACAAAATGTAAGCTATGCATAAAGTATTTTCTTTGTTATAATATACTTGAGTGACCCGCATAATTTTAAGTGAACTCCAAAGACAATTGAACCGGGTTTTCCAAATAGATTAATGCAGTGATTAAGGACAATAGAATAGATTTTAGAAAGAGGTTTTTGTTAGTTTTTAAGAATTGTAGAAAAATATTATTTGTAAATAAGTTTTAGGAAATTTTATAATTATAGGTAAAAATTTGTTTGTTATCGAAATGAAAAAATGGGAGAATTGTGACGAGTTTTGATTGGCGGAGATTAAAAAAAGGTGGGATAGGTATGTAGGAATGAAAGTTTAGCTAGATTTTTGAGAGGGAAAAGATAGTCAGTTGGTTTCCAAGGGTGCAAGGCGAACGGCCGTTGTTCTCGGGTAGTTTCCCAGAGGTAGGAAGCAGTAGCAGTGAAAGTTTGTGAGTTTTCGTGTAGTTAGTGTATCTGACAGAAGCTGATCCAGTAAAAGATTGTAAGTTATATTTTCTACTTATATTCCAAGAGTCACTGTTCAGGCCAACGAGAGATTCAGTTTATCGTAAAGAAAAGATATTCCAAGAGTCATTTTTAACTCAGGCCAACGAGAGATTCAGTTTATTGAGAGAAGAAGAAGCTAGCATAATTTGAACGATTCGTGCATTTGAAGGAGATCATTAAGGACTTGCAATAATTTGTTGTGATATTGCTGATTACCTAGGGAGCGGCTGAGAGTAGATAATATATTCTACAAGGAACAAGGATTTGGACCACTCATCATCAGAGAGAGATAGTTTTGTTTTCTGCAGTTTTCTTTTATTGATAACACAATTTTTACACTTAATTTAGAACGGATATAAAATATTTTGAGTAGGAGATTTGGAATAATATTTGGATTTTGAGATTTCAACTTATATGGTTTGTACCAGTAATTTTGAAGGTTCACGTACGTAGAACAAATTTTGAGAATCATTATATGAGATTTTGTTTATTGAAAATTTTGGAGTGTGAATTTTATTTAATTATTTTATTTCAATATATAATGTTTAGTTCCTATATGTTTTTTTTTATTATTCCGGTATTCTTTGGACCTTACCTTTCATATGTAAAATTAGCTAATTAATTGCTTGGCGCAACAGGACTTTAAATATCACAATAATATATATATTTATATATATATATATATATATATATATATATATATATATATATATATATATATATATATATATATATATATATATATATATATATATATATTGTTATGCTATGTAAAATCGAAAATAATATTGGTTTGCTTAATATATTTCAAAGTACAAAATATAATAATTCAAATAATTCGACTAATAAACTATAAAAGATATGTCGAAGAAATGAAAGTCCATTATCCTGAATTACCTGTAGTAAACAAAATTTAAGATATGCATAAATTATATTTGAGTGACGTAAGTGAAATTAGTGAGACGATGAACAATGTGAGCGGGTTTTCCAAATGGACTTGTACAGTGAATAGACGATACAACAGAATATTTAGAAAATATATTTCTCCGTTAGTTCTTAAGAATTTGGAGAAACCAATTAGCATGTTAACAGTTTTTAGGAAATTTATAATTGGAGGTAAAAATTGTTGTTTGTTATCTGAATGACGAGATGGGGATACGTATGAGGAGCTTTGATTGGAGGAGATTGAAAAAAATGGGATGGTTTGTAAGAATGAGAGTTAGCTAGATTTTTGGGAGAAAAAGATAATCAGTTGGTTTCCAAGGGTACAAGGCGAACAGTCGTTTTTCTCTGGTGATTCCCCAGAGATAGTAAACCGTAGAAGTGAATGTTTGTGAGTTTTCGTGAAGTACGTGTATCTGACAAAAGTTGATCCAGTAAAATATTGTAAGTTATAATTGTCTACTTATATTCACTGATCCAGGCCAGAACGAGAGATTTAGTTTATCGAGACGAGAAGAGGCTAGCATAATTTGAACGATACGTGCATTTGAAGGAGATCAATAAAGACGATAGGCTCGCAACAATTTGTTGTAAGATTGCTGATTACCTAGGGGACTGCTAAGAATAGATAGTGTAGGCTATAAGGAACAAGGATTTGGACAACTCATAATCAGAAAGATAGTTTAACTATTCGTCAGTTTTTCTTTATTAACAACACAATTTTTACAATTTCTTTAGAAAAGATAGGAATATTTTGACCAGGAGATATAGAACAACAATTTTGATTTAAAATTTTTAATTAATATTGTATTTACCATTAATTTTTAAAGGTTCACGTACGTAGAACAAAATTTTGAGAATCACTATATGAGATATTTTTTTATTATTAAAGATATTTGAGTGTGAATTTTATTTCAATATATAATGTTTTATCATAATATATGTTTTATATTATTCCGGTATTCTTTGGACCTTACCTATCATATGTATAGCATAGATATTGACTCACGAGTATAACCCTGCAAATTGCATCATTTAAACAAAATTAATTAATTAATTAATTAGCTAATTAATTGCTTGGCTCACATTAACTGGCTTTCACAACGTGGGGCTTGAAAATATCGCAGCTTTACATTTGATGGAGGGAAAAGGGATAAGACGTTTTTCGGTGTTTTTGCGTTTTTAATCATATTTAGTGTATTTAGAATTTTTCGGATTTTTTTGCGTTTTTCAGCATTTTTCGTGTTTTTAACGTTTCTTGGCGTTTTTTGCAATTGTAAGCATTTTTCGTGTTTTCAACGTTTTTCGGTGTTTTTTTGTGGTTGTAAGCATTTTTAGTGTTTTTCATTTTTTTTTGCGTTACCTGTTACCTGGACTGCACTGGGTTTTACACTAGAATACTGGAACTATAACTGGAACTAAACAAACTGCTTCAGGAACAGCGAGATTAAAGAAGCACTTCAACTTGAAACGAACTGGAAC